>JAHZMX010006030.1:0-10405 GCA_027743895.1 Seira musarum | reverse complement strand
TTTGGACTGGCAGATTACTAAAAAGTAACCTGGATTCATAAGGGTCGAATTGTCGCCACTTGTTATACAATCTATCTAAATTTTCCATGGCAACAGTTTCTGAGCTGTGTTGTGCAGGCATGGCCAGCGATAGGCGCTAATTGTAACATTGTCAATATTATCAGCCGGCAAAAAGCTAAAATTTCCCTTACCTCGAATTTTCAACTTAATTTAATGTTATTGAAGCAATTCAAGTTTGAAATAACACTCTGGTTATAGCATATTCCAGGGAAAACGTCCCGTCGCAGCTTTTCCAAAAACTAAATAAAAATGGAGAAATTCTAAAAGGAATTGTTCGTGAAGTATGCATATGAAAACATTCCTAACTTGCTTCTGGCTAGTTTGCTTTTTCCGTGCAGAAAAGACAAAAATTATCCCAAGAAACCCAATATTGCAATTGTAAAGATTGATGAAAAATCCGTGAGAAATTAGCTACGCTAACGCTTTGTGAAACAATTTATTTCTCAGAAAAGCCAATTGATTTTACTTTACCAGAACCAAGGATTGTAAAAATTAATTCTGCCTCTCCGCTTTCTCTGATTCCCATAAAATGAATAATATTTAAATCTCATTTATGAGATTTTATTGTTCGTTTCAATATCAATTTTTACAATCCTTGACGAGGGCATGGCTTAGTTGTCTAAAAGCATTCTGGATTTTAGTTTATCTTGGTAAATCCAACTGAAGCGATGTGAAACGTTAAAACAACAAGGCAAGAAGGTATTTAATTGTTTGCGATTTTTGTATGAGCCGGCTTGGGTTTAATTAAATTGCCTTTTTCTTGAAGTTGACGTAGTACCTACTCAAACTTTACGTACTACTTTTTAAGATTACCATCATCATCTTCGCATTTATTCTTACGTTATTATGCATTTACGGTGGCGCGAACAAATTACTACATACACTTGAGAGATTATTCTCTACCCTCTAGACTTGCAAACATATTTTCGGTTTTTTTTTAGAAAAAAAAACAGGTTCAATCTCCGCTTTGTAAAGTATATTTTTAGATAAAAATCTTACGTTTTTATTTAAATGTATTTGTACTTCTCTGCTTTGTTTAGTAAGAACATTATGTGCAATGGAAAACTTGAGAAAATTATTTTTTTTTATAAAAGATGCGTAAATGAAACCCTCGTTGAACTTTAGCAATCCACGTTGTTCTTGCAGCATTTATATGTATATCATAAATTACTGAAATGCCGATAAAAAATTTACAATTGCGGCAACCTATAGGGGAGTACATGGTCATAAAGCATCACCATACACTTACCTAGACTTGACGAATATGTAGCTGGAATTTGCAAAAAATCTATTGTTTCACAATTCTAGTGAAGTATGAGCATGAGTAATAAAAGAGATGTTTCCGAAACTTACAAAACAACCATAAAAATCACTCGTCTTAAAATCTCGCAATAAATTATCTTTTTTCCAAATTAGAAATGCAACTAGAAATTCTGGACTGAATTCTTTTTTCATTTTTAGATAATGTTGGGTCCTAATCACACTTTGCTTTATTAAGACAATGCCATCGGTCATCGTCACTGTGTTTCGCGGGATGACTTGGACGTGACAATTGAGAATTCTCTCAGATGAAAGCAAACACCATGCTTGTTACGTTACGCACTTCCCTTTGGACTTTTTTATTATCTTGATTCCCATGAACGTTATTGCATCTTTCTTTATATATCAAAATAAAGCATCATTGCTAATAATTAGTTTTGTAATATTTTGTTTACAAGACTAGCCAAATTTCAAACAAACTATCTGAAGCACACTAGTATAACGCACACACACATCATATTAAACATAATCAAGAAACATTTTAAAAAATGGAAGGACCTTATGGACAAGTCTTTATATTTAATCAATCCATTTGCGTCTTTGTCAATCTGTCCATCCAGAAACAACGTACTTCAACGCCACAGGTTTGCAACGAAATAACGGATTTTTGTTAGTTAGAGGGCGTACTAAAGCTGGTTGTAGCAGGTAATAAAAAAAGTCCATTAAACCCGCAAAAACTGAGATGAAAATCATACCTTCATCCAGGTTTGTACTGTGTTTGTATGAATTGTTTTATTTCCATCCACGAATTTTATTTAAAGTAAAAATCTCCCATTCTATACGTGTGCCTTAGCATGGCCGGTCTTCTCTTTATCTTTAAAATGAAGTGTTATTTTGCTCAGTGATGATGCGAAGGTTTTTAATTCACTGTAATTATCTCTATTGCACGAGTAAATTTTAAAGGTTGTACAATTGTGATAAGCTAAATTACAAGATGATCGTGGTAATGACTAATGCGCTCTAAAATCATCTTTTACTGACATGGGTCGTGCTAGATAAGTAAAACTTGCAGGTTGCAACGAGCTCGCAATTATTACAACTGCAATCGTAATCACCAGAGATAGACTAGACATTAACCTTTCAATCAAAATGAAATAAAAAATCTGGATTTTCTAAGAAACCTTCTTTCTAAAAATCTTGCTATTTATCGTCCAACCAAACATCCATTTTCACAGTGAGAAGCAAGAGCATTATGAATTTACTGCACAAAATTTTATTTCCTTTTTGGGTTGTAAAAAACGTATTAAAAGTGCATTAATCAAATACAAATTAACAGTTGGAACTAATACTCTCGTGAAAGAAAATCTTCAGGTTTTTCTGCCTTCCTTCTTATGCATGTCAGAGAATTTCGACTGACAATGAGCGTTGTGAGGGGCATTGCGAGGCATTTTGAGCTCACATAAGGCGTAAACGTATTTCAAGTCAGTCTCTGTGGGAGCTTGATATGCCGGCTGCACCTTGTAAGGATTTCCAAAGTACAATTTGACTGAAGGATTTGCCGAGTCAAAATGAAAAACATCAAATCTAAATGTGAGTAAAACTAATAAACTCACAATCCAAATTGAAGTTAAATTTTGTCACTCTTATCAAACTCTTTCACGGTCTATAAATCCGTTACTTTCTTATCTAAGCACGACCTTTATATGGAGAATAGAACCACCTACCACCTATACTGAATTTGCTTAACCGGATGAACTTTATAGAATCATGTGTTGTCTTTAATAAACATTTTTAAAAAATCGTGATAGAATGCACCACGACTGTTCACAATTTTGCAAATGCCCACGAAAGAAAATGACGAGTGTTTCCGACCTGTCAGTTAAGGATTTTTTTTCAGTTCTGACTTTGGCATTCCAACAATTTTACCTCTCCAACCAACCACATCACGACCCAAATACGAAAAGGAAGACATACCGGGGTAACTTCTGCTGTTGAAATAAATACGTATTTTATGAGTTTTTACCTTGTCCGTACAAGTTCATTATTTTCAAAGAAAATACCTGGCTTTTGTGCTTGAATTGTATGATTTACAGGTGTAGAAAAATGGGGGATTTTTGTTTCGTCTATTTGAAATGTACACCAAGACCGAGTAGAGCATAAACTCTGACTTGCTCAGGATTTTAATTCCAAATTGTTTCTTAATTTTGTATCATGTTCATGCTTCCTATTCCTTTTCAACTTTGGAATCCAAAGGTTGGATTGATGCCTGAGTTTCAAATCTGAAAAAAATGCATCAAGCTAATTTTCGGTCATTTGGGTTTTTCTTAATTTCATCCCGTTAATTTCGAATCAATCTATTTAAATTTTCGGTAGCCCATTTATATACCTGAAAAAGAAATCGAACGGAAAATATGGTGTACAGAAACGGATGGACGTAAATAGTCGGAATAGTTTTGTCCTTTAAATTGAGTTTTGAACTTTAAAAGCTCATCTTGGTTCATAAAAAACCATATTTTTTTCATGGCATGTCAATTTCCTATGCTTTTCATATGGTAAAACGAAATGAAATGAACTGGTTTTGTTACTTAATGCTCTACCTATCCTTCTTTGCCAGGCATGACAGAATAAGCCGAGCTGATTTAGCAAATGAAAATTATGACCATTTCATCTTGTTTTGACGTTTCCGAAAAAAAACCTGTGGCATGCCATTTTTATCTGCAATAGCACATTGAACGGAAATATTCAAAAGCAAAGAAAAAATTGCAATAATTACTTGTTTAGAGCATGTTCTATCGGACACTCTTTTCCCTATTATTTTGTCAGGTAATGATCACATGAAATATAGGAGAAGTTAAAGAGAGGGTAATTATCAGGGCGTTATTCATTGAACATTCCCATCGCAAAAAAAAAAAAACAAATGTTGCCAGTCAGTTTATTGTGACCGTGAAAACCCAATATTGTGACAAAATGTTTACCGCAGCTGCATAACAGCATTCATTGTTATCTGAATAACTTTTGTGCACCAAGCAACCCCCAATAGTTATTTCCTTATTTCCACCCTGCTAATGTGGATAACTATAACTGCAGACAGACATACAGACGTATATGGAGTAACACATGACATGCGATTCCCTGGCATCAAAATGGTAAATTGTAGACTGCCATTGTTGTTTGTTGACGTGCATGTGTTTGAATTTAAAGTTTGTATTCATATTTTATATTCGTATTAGATGAAATGTAGAATATTGTAGAATATACGATTTCCAATTGCGATCAATATCAACATATCGTGTTAAAAGCTCATGTGTTTTTTTTAAAATTCCGAGACAATATGATTGTTGATACTACGAGCTTTGCCTATAAATTCAATTCCCATTTATTTTTCCGCAAAATAAAAATAGCCTGTCTTAATTACTTTGGCTAATTATAAACGAAGGGAGTTCTGTTTTTTTTACATAAATTCAAAAACAGGATATTTAAGATGAAAGAGTTGGCAATTCAATGAGACTGAAAGAAAAGGCGTTTAGTACCTACTCTAACCGTTTTTCAGCGTTTCAAAGAGTAAATAACGTATTTTGTTGAATAAAGAGATGATGGTCTGAAATGGACGGTCAAACTCAAAGGTGAGAGATAGAATCAAATCATCCAATTTTGATAGTTCATTGCCGTATTTCGTATTAGTTTAGGACTCGTGAATGAGTGAGACGCGATAATTCTTGCTTAATATGTACTTGAATAACGAATTTACTGAACAATAATATATTACATAAGTAGTATAGCTTTTAGCGAGTAAAGTTCATCGCATCGTACAAAAGTTCCCGTTTAACAAGGCCTGTGTTGTAAACAGGTAAGTTACTTCGGAAATTGTCGAACTGTTGATAGCAATAGCACCCACCCATGCTCAATATTAGAATAAATGCGGTTATGCATTTTTCAATTGTGTTTACGATTCAATTTCCGCTTCAGCTTGAACCCAACGCGACTCGAACTCGACTCCTCTCCCAGATTTTTATCTTCGATGAAGATCTAGAATCCGCTTGATTATATCGACATGAGTTACGCACACGTGGGTACTTGTTACGCGTAAAAAAGTACATTCGTTTTTTTAAATATTTCTAATGATTAAGAATTACGATACGATTAAGGAAGATAAAAAGAAGTTTGGTATCAAGTTTCGGATTTTTATATTTTCTAAAATGAATGTGATTAGTTGACGCATAAAAAATAAAAAAATATTTTTTTATGATTTGAAAAAGAGAAGTGAGGAGTCACCTCGTAAACCATTCTTGTTTCCGTTTTTATTTTTTACGACTAAAATTGGCATCTTGATGTGATCACGCGTGTCCGTCTGTCTGTCTGCCCTATCGTAATTGAACTACTTATTTCAATTATTAGGCCTGAAAACTGGTACGTTGCATGAATTGTACTCCAATTTGATTCTGGAGCTAACACTGAAATACAAACACAAATTGGTTTACATACTACATTTTGAAATTTTATTCAGCTTACTCATGATAGAGCAAAGTGTTAACAAATTGTTCCAGCTTCGTATGAGCTATATTTATATACTCCTTTTTCAAGTGAAACATTTTTTAACTTGTCCGGCCTTAGTCTGATCAGACCAGACTCAGACCAAGTTTATTTTTATTTTTCTCTGAAATGAGATATAAAAAACGATTTTCTGTTACGATAAATCAACTGTCCGGAACGCATTAAACGAGCCCACCAGTTTTGCTTATAAAAAGCTCGAAACATGATCTATTGTTTTCCCCCTCTTCTTCTTGAGGCCTTTCTTTGCACTGAATTTCATTGATGGTGGTAACCGTAGGAAGGAAATTAAGAGGGTGAGTTGAGTTGCGTTGAGTAGTCGTTTTTAGTGAGAGGTGAAAATGACAAACTATCTGAGGGAAAGTGTCTTTCTTTCCCGAGATGGTTCCATGGAGTCTTCTTTCATTTATCTATTGTCCATTTGAAAGTATCCTGTCAAATGTCAAATCCTTTAGATGCGAAGACATGAAGATTTGGAGATTCGATTGGGAAATACGGAAACTACTATATCAAAATCAAAAAATGTAGGTGGTCGTTTGGGAAAGTGTATTCTAAGATTGATTCACTGCACTGGCTGTCGTTAAAACGAATTTTCTACCCTTTTATAGCAGAGCTGAGTTCAGAGTTACGGATTGATTTGTACACAAGCATTCTGCTATACCAAAAGAATTCCCGTTATAACTCCGTAATTCCCTGATTAATATAATGGATTTTTGTTAGAAATTCCTAGAAAAATTGTGTGTGTCCAAATGACGCACTGTACTTCTATAGAATACTACCTTATTATTAAGAAGTAATTATGGAATTATCTAGTTAAGTGTAGGATTTCCATGATACATTCCTGGGACACCGCACAGTATACACCACTGTATGCTAAAGAATTTCCAAAGATTTGTCATTTGATGTAAGAATTACTAACAGATTTCTTTGAAGCACTTGCACAAAGTTTAACAGCACAAAAGTGAAAGTTTAAATGCTCTACTTCTCTCAAAAATCATACTTGAATAACGCGCAGGTAATTCAATTCTCTAAGTGATTGAAATGTTCGTTGATTATTATTATTAGCTATTAATACACTAACAATTCGCAATCGCATCCATTAATGTGTCCCGTGTACCGAGATGCTACTGTATTGAATGATAAATTCAAACAGTCCTACACAAAGCACTTAAAAAAGTGTCTTCCACGTATGGGATGGAGTGAATGAAGGATTAAAGGGAATAAAAATGGTGAAAGCAAGTTAAGTTTCAAAAAGGGAAAATGACCACTTTGGCCAATGAGACATTAGCAAGTCATCTATCTTTCGGATATCAATCACCCCGCACGAGTATGCCAAGCAAAAGTCTTTTCCTTTTCTTCTGGAGAAAACTTAGTTTGCGCTTTCCCTGTTTCTTTTGTCGCGTACTTCCTTCCTCTTTCACTTTGTTCGAAGAGGAAAAGGAAGGATGAGGAAACTTTGTTAAAGGAAGAAAGATTGACTTCATCGTCCTCTCATCAGGTCTCAATTTAACTTTCCGAAACCGTGAGTGAAGCTGGTTCAACATTCACGATTGATAGTCACAAATTTTTTTTGGCAGTAGGAATAGTGTCTCAATCAACGCAAAAATTGTATCAGATCTAAATCGAATTCAATTGCATTTTTGTCTTGTACTTATTTTTATTCATTCAATTTTCCAAACTGTCATTTTCCTTTTCTCCAAAATTCTATTGATCAAAACGTTGAAAATTGTGCACTGTTTCAGGAGTACTTCACATCAATCACATCACGTCATGCAGGTTTTATGCATTGCCAGAGAATAAATCTTTTCACTTCGGTTTCAAAACCGAAAAAAGGGCATGATTTCCAAATGAACACGAAGGGTTCATTTGGAAATCATGCCCATTTTTTTCGGTTTTTATTTCTCCGCATAGCCTGACATTTGACCATGAGATCCTTCAATTTCTAGTCTAATTCAAGTCGATTTAAGGTACTTTATATCTCATTCTATTTATCTTTTACATAATTTCCATTTGATTTTTATATCAATTCCATTTCCTTTTTCAGTGTTCTTTGCTGGAGCAAAACATTCATGGTTTTAGAACTATCAAGCATAGAGCAAAGTAATATAATTGAAATTAAGACGTACTTATGTATGGAAATATATTTCCGTTTATGCTTACAAAAATTAACTTTTGATTGCAAATAATTATTAGTGAAATGACGGATATAATTGGTGCAAGAACGAAGGCTTGAGATACAATTACTTTAGGTATTACTTAATATGTTTCCATACCCTACCGCACTGGCTGCATCATTCACGCATATCGTTTTTTATCTCCCTTCCTTTTATATTTTAACCGTCCAATCTAATGGGCATTTGTGCAGTGCCGATTCGTAAAGAAAAAAGATGTTGTTCACATTTTACATAACAGCCAGTGTATAACTTGGCTTAGCTTTCGTCTTTAACATGGACTGGGGGGAAATGACACCCTCATCTTACCAACTATCATTGACTTGATTAATTGATCTTATCCCAAAAATGCTCATGTTTGTCCCCTCCTTTTTCCACTCGAGTTTTTTTTCTGGCATCATGGTTCATCATGACAAAGGAAATAAAGTGACTAAAAAGGTTTTAAGCAAGGTGTTTCGCAAAAAATTTGTAAGACATAGAAGATTTTGTATACATAAAGTCCAGCTTGTATTATCTTAACTGCATTACGATGAATAATAAATCAATTTTGTACCCATAACTTATAGATTCAAAGAACTTATTGATTCAATTCAATCCAAACTCAAAAATCTTCACGCATGAAAACTTATTAGTTATTATTAAATATTGTCGCAAAAATTGAACGACACTCTAAAGCAAGCTTCGATAGATTCTGCTTGTTCCTATTATGTAAATCCGTTCCGTTAAAAAGCAATGGTAAGGACAAGCAAATTTGATTTAAAGTTTATGGCAGTGCAAACATCAACTGAAATATATTATTTCAAGGTGACTAGATATCATATAGCCTTTTACTACGACTCAATTCATAAGAGGTAATTATACAAATGAAATGAGATTATGTTCAGGATCTTGTAAAAAATATATCAAAATCAGAATTCCGTTATTATACTACAATCATAATATGTATTTGATCGTCATTTTCAAAATTCCACAAGATTTTCCATTCCATAATCACTCCTTTTATTATTGCACATAAGATGTTCTCCCTCAATCTGCAGCTAAGATCTCCGGATTTTCGGATAACTCATTTCGACAGTACGGCGCCTCCGTCTTTATTCTTGTCCTTTTTTTTAACTTCATGCTTCTTGGATCAGCTCATCCGATCTTTTCCTCACTTTCCCCCAAAACGAAAACTGCCCTATCTCATTCTCTCCTTCTAATCCATCGTCGAAGCATCTCATCTTCATTTTGAACGAATGAGAAGTGAAAAAGTCTACGTTTATACGTTTATATTTTACGAGGTTCAGTGGATCTCAGCTGAGTTGAATGAATCCGAATCTTGTCTGCTTTTTTCTTTCGCCTTCCGCCCTCTCCTCCGTCCGGTCGTTCCGGACTGACTGACTAAACCTTGTGCAATGCATTTGGTACAAAATATCTCGACATGAATCTTCTTCAGTTCGCTCAAACAGAGATTGCTATGGGTAGTTACAAACTGGGATTTACTCGTATAAAATACCCCCTTCCTGTAACGCACTTATAGTAAGAACAAATTAGATGAATAATGAATTCAAAACTGCAGTATGTATTGTAAAAATGGATTGGTCACATTAGCACAGTTAAAGCACAGGGGTGGTGAGTATATATGAGATGAGTGGAATTCTTTTAAGAACAATCGAATCTTTCAACCGAACCACGAGTTTTTTAATGTTAGAGGGCAGTAATACAACAAGCAATTATTATAAGAACAAATAATACTCCAAACGTTGTTCTAAAGAGTTCCTCCCAACGAGCAAACCGCAAACCCAAAGGATGATTTTTTTTTCTGCTGAATAGGGTTGTCTTTAAAGAAGTTTGTCCGCATAATAAAATCAACTAGTCGCTGAATTTACGTCTCGTTAAATCCGTTAAAACCCAGAAAACCATTGCAACCACTGAGCTTCAAATCTCCAAAATGTTTGCCATCTCTGGATTCTCTTCAAGCTATACATTCCTCGGGCTATTTTGTAAGTCATTCGTTTGTCATTCCGTTACTCATTTTTGTGTCCAGCTCAGTTCACTTCATGAAGTCTTACTGTACTGTTTCAGTTTGGGAGATTTTCTGGTTTTGGCACCCAATACAAAAAAAGCACCACAACTACTTACATAACATACAACTTTTACATTTCAAGAGAGAAAGAAAGGAAAAGGACACTTTCTTTTCTGTCGACGAAAGCAAAGGACTCGCATCTCAAGCCAAGCCAGATATGCAAGATTAATTACTCTTACACAAAATGAAATTAGTTTTGTACAGCACCAAAAAATACATCTCTTTTTCTTGCGAGTTGTCTCAAGAAAAACTCGAAGTATCGTCAGTAGATATAATAGATTTTACACCAAAGCACACTTCA
>JAHZMX010006029.1:0-10633 GCA_027743895.1 Seira musarum | reverse complement strand
AAAAAAAAAAAAAAAACACCAGTTACTACAATCATTCTGGCTGAAATGGGTCTTAGGTTAATGGTTCCATTCTTGTTTGATTACGACATACAACGTAGGTAAGAGCAGGTATAAATATTGTATGCATAATTTTATGACAGTGAAACTACTTGTTTTGTACTATAGATTTTTATTGTATCCTTGTATTTATCTGATATTATATTACGTATTGACCTTGTGACGAGCCAAACGGGTCACCTTCTGTGGCTGCACTGGGTTCTTTTTTTTCACTTTGAGTTTTCCCCCAGTGCTTCGTTTATCTTCAAAAAATTTGTTTTTCATACTAAATTGAAAGAAAATGACCAAATCTGGGCAGCGCAACGCAGTACTTGTATATGTAGCTGACCTAGGTGTTTGATAGGTGTTGTATTACCCGATATTGTAAAATGTAAATAAATTTCCATTAAATAAAATTAAAAATGTACAACATTAACATCACCTGACATTTTTGCCGCCTATCTACCTCTCCGCGATGGTAACCAAATCACGATTAGTTTACTTTTAGACATGAACCTCTAGGACATCCATTAGACCAAGAAGTTCGTCCAATGAGCTCTTGTTTGTTAAAAATGATGGAAAATTTCATCGCTTAGGTTTATGTTAGAAACTTTAATTAGAAATCACATGACACTCAATGCTTCTAAATTGTTATAAGAAGACTGGCAGCGTCAGGTTGCCCCTTAATAACCTCATCAACTTTCTTTTCTCCAACTCTTGCATAAAAAGTCGATGCCATGGTGTCGCAATTATTAACTACTTAAAGAAGGTAAGGCACAGTTTGTGTCCGCATTTTATAAGACATCGGTTTTAGTGCGTTTTTTCGAAAAAAGTTGAAGCTTCAGCTGACTAAGCCGGCTTTCAAAATATTAAAGTTTTTCTCACGATTTGATAGCCGTCGGAGCGTGAGTGAAAGGCAGCCGTTATGACCTATGACCTACTTAGAAGCCACTAAAAGTAAAAAATAATGATATCTTTTATTGTGTCTGGAGTATGCGTAAGCAAGGGCACGATTCATAGTGTTTTGTGCTAACGCATAGTGATGACAACGTCATTATACCTTTAAGATGTCTTCACATAGGCTTACACTTTCCAAATTATTCTTTTGTATCATGGGGCGATTTGAATACAATCTTACATTTCAATGTCTAGCAATTCCTTAATACATGCCAAGTTCTACCAAAATATTTGCATAATTTTGGGTTATTTCAGAAATGAGTTTTTGTAAAACCCTTATTAATTTTCAAATAGAAAGTTGTTTATAAAGAGAATGACAAACTTTTTAACGTGACAACGGAGACAAGCGATATCAGTCTTCGTCTTAGTTAGTCCATTTTTGTTAGAAAAGACAGTCTTTTGACCCGGTGTTTTGGAAAAAGATGAGAAAGTAGTCGCACAGATACCAACACGCATTTTTAATCCTACCTTGTTGAGCTGTCGTTGTAGAGAAATTGATATTGAGCTCGTCTGTTGCGAAACAAATTATTAATAACCCAACATACAAGTTAAGAAAACTAATTGTGACTAATTTTTTTTAAATTTTGCCTTAATATCCTGGACGGGGAATTAGTAGGGCGATTATTGAGGGGAATTTTAGGTGGTGAGATTTCAACATGGGGATTTTTGAAGGGGGAAAGTTTCAGTCGGGAAATTATTTGGTAGAACCAAATATTAATTTTTTTACAATAATATTCCATTCAATTCAGTCATAAAGACAATTTTCATATGCTGTGTATCATATTCTGGTTTTAAACAATTACAAACCTTTCCTTGCATGTATAACATGCGCAGGGCGTTTAAAAAAAATAATTAACGACAGAGTTGTAAATGCAGGTAAATAACACGTACTTCCGAAAATTGATTTTCTTATCTTAAAACATATGCGTATAATAAGTACGTAAGCGACAAAAAATAATTCTGAAGGTGCCGTAATGCATCCATTTGTTGGATGAAATGCTGGAGTTATAAATAGCTGAATAAATTATATGTTCATTTATCCATCTCTTGACTACTTTTAGGATCCTTGAAATTCCTTTGTGATTCCCTCATAAGCAGGTTCAGATGTGTTCTCCCTAAAGAGTCCATTCTTACTAAATCTTCACTTGTCTTTATCCAATTAAGCTCAAGATAACCACCACAACCGCAGCCTTGGCTTTAAATAGAAATCCGTTGGTTACGCAAGGAGGAACAACACTGTAATTTTGCAAAACCAGAGTATAATAAGTTAACACATTTCGGTATGTTTGTCAGTTACCAGTCCGAAATGAAGTATTATTGACTATCAGAAATGTGTCATTTGTTCAAAATCATTATTCGTAAAAAAATATTGGGAATTTTTAAATGGCAAAATGCATGGAGAAACTAATCATGCCACAGGTCACATGTCCAATTTTTCTTTATTTTGCGCATTTTTTCGATAGATTTAATTTAGCCTTAAGAAGCAAATTCTGCTAGTGAAATGGCTTATACCACAGTTCTGTCGGACGTTTTTCGTATATCTGCTGTGACATGATATGTTTCTCCATGCATTTTCCCATTTAAAAATCCCGAATATTATTATTGACGAATAATAATTTTGCAATAAAAATGGCAAACGGGCCATTTTCCCCATTGATTTTTCTTGGCCACAGGCCACCTCTGCTTAATTTCAACCCAGCCGCAGAAGTTTGCTCATTTTTTAATTCAAATAATCATTACCGCATACATGATTTTGCCTTCTCCGTTTCTCAAGATGAATGATGTCTTTTCCATACAGGTTCTGTTGTATGACGGAAAATCAGGTTAAATTGTACGATATGATGAGATTTGCCATGGCTTAAGATGCCTTTGGTGAGCATTATCTGTTATCAGGTCGTATGTATTAGTTCAGATATCTTTCACTTTCATGTATTATTTCATACACTCCTTTAACTTTTATTGTGTAACTGTACGGTTTGTAGGATTTTATGTTTCGGAATTTTTTCCATTATCACTCACACAATGACCTTAAACAAGAAAAAAAGGCAACTTTCTTTTCTTCGGAGAACTACGTAGTTTTAATTGGCGCTAAAAGTTTTTCAGACCATTATCGATGTATTAATTTTGCTTCCAAAATGAAACGGATTTCCATTTCGAATAACACTGACACAATAATCATTTAAATGTTCGTGATCAATTCATTTTCGTGATCAAGTCAAACTGAGCCGTGATGTCAAGTGACCTAATTTATTTTTTCGTGGCGCTTTGGACTAGGTAAAACTTTGTTTTTACTTTAAATTACTGACAACGGCGGCAGTAATAGATGTTGTCTTGAAGAGATGCAACACAAGAATGAACTGGAAATCAAGAATACATTTTACAAAGAATACAAGTAAAAATATCCGGTCAGACCGTGAGAATGCTCATTGCCTCACTTACTGATCACCATTACTATCAGCATATGCCTACCTAACTCGATTAAATTTTCCGTTCCCTTTTACTTGGGCTACACTTGAGCTGACAACACTGATGGGAAAAAAGTTTAAACATGAAAAATGTACGCAACTGGAATTAACCCTATTTCCATCGTCTTGTTCTTCTGCGCTCGTGGGAATGATGATGAAATGAAACCGGTGAAAAAAATTGTTGCAGGGAGGAATGATAAAAATACATGACCAGAGGAATGCTTAAAAGAATGTTAGTTAGTGGGGAATAAAACAAAACATTGCCAAAGAGACAGAAACTCTCTTTCCCTTTTTTAAATGTGCTTTTTTGGGTGTGATCATTTGATAGTGGGTTTTTCAAAGATTAACATATGTTTTTCAGACTTGTTTTTGTGAAACTTTCCCGTTAAAATTTAATTCTCTTGACCACAATCACATCACAAGTATGAGAACTTGAATTGTTTGATCAGTTGCGTAAGACGTCTGTTGTATATCTTGTTGTAATTAACGGATGCGTAAGTTGTAATGTAATTTAATTTTTTTATTATTTTTTTGCCTTTACGCTACCTATTTTACACTGAATAAAAGGAAAAGTGAAAAGAAACGTGAGAAAAACATGGTATGACGTGCCCACATACTTACATCGAACAAGAAAGTAAAATGTGACTTTGTTGTGAAATTTGTTTCTGATGGTGAGGATTATGTAAATTATTAGGAAACTGTATTAAAACATACCCGTCCCTGAACTTGGATTTGGATGGCTTGAGAAGGCGTGTACAAGCAAAGTTTTATTTTTTTATGAGATGATAGACTAAACAAAGTTATTAATCAAAGGAATTAGGCTGTTTTACGCTCTTTAATTGTGGAGTGACTTGATTTGCAAGCCTTCCTCAGGACGTAAAGCATAAATTACCTTTTCGTGTAACATTGGTTTATTTGCCAGCAATAAATTCCCACAAGCATATCAGTTTTATTTTTTTAAATTTTTTTAACGGATTCAGGGCATTTTCCTTCTCGAAAATGTCAGTTCAAAATTGATTTACCAGGAGTAAAAATTTATTATAACCCGAAAAATGTTTATTGACGGGACCCTTTGACAGCATCAACTGAAAGAATGACGGAAGTAATGGACTAACCAGAAAAAAATATTAAAAATTAAATGTTAGCCCAGACATGACATTTATGGGTTTTTGTCTACTTTCGGCTGCTCTCTAGGACTATACGCTAACGTAATTTTATTATTTCAAAACAAAAAGAGTGGACAAAGATCGCATTCATAAATACAAAATTTTTATTAATGTTAATCGTTATCAATTCTGACAACCTGGCTGGGTTGAATATTATTTCAAATGCCTTTTGTACATCAAAATTACGCAAATAGGGACTAATATAGTCCATCCCAGACTGACCAGTACGCCTGGCCAGACAAGGTCATGATCAATACCGAGTCCACGTATGGTTACTGATCGAAGAGACGTAATCGGCAGAGATGTTGGAAGAAGATATCCTGACAATTTTAAATTCATCATTATTTTGTTTAACGACTCGGATATAAATAAATAAACTTGAAAACATAGATATGCTTTCGATTTCAATTGGACGTACCAACTTGTTGCCAAAATGCGGGCACGGCTTCTATTGGCCAATATACTCCTGTAAAATAAAAAAAAAATATTACGATAATAAATTGCAAAAAAGATTAGCGTTAAGAGCTACTTATTTCGAAATTATGGGGTACCCACCTCCAAACGCTAAAATCGTGGGACCCCAAAATAATGCAGTCCAGACGAGAGCCTGTCGTTCCTCCGTGCATACCACTCCAAGAAATAGACCTGACGAATATGTAAAGGTTAAGTACATAAAATCCCCATTTCCATTTGACCTTGGAATCGCCTTAAGAAATATTGCTTCCTTTACCAGTTGCAGCTCCGGCCAAAGCGTTCAACAAAAAAATGAGGACGTAAAGCCAAACTGGGCCGTTAATGACAAATTCGAAAAATGCGTAGAGAATAGCAGTCCAGATAAATAATTGAATCAATGCGACTAAAACTGAAATGGATACATTAAATCAATCGTATTACTTCCGGGGCACAGTGTGACGGATTATGCGTAGATAGTTTACCTTGCGTTATCATATGACTTAATACAACGTCCATAGTCCTTACTCCCGCAACATGGGCCCGACTTAGGTTTCCCTGCTTACGGTCTTTTTTCAGAAAATATTTTAGTTACAAAATAAACAGCTATTATCAATATTCAAAAAATCACAAGAGTTTTCAAAAGCCTGACCTCACTTAATTAAAAGTACACATTCTTATTCTTACCATTGATAAAAATAAGTGAAGTTAGGATGCCAAGAAGGGAATTCGTACAGCTAAAACAAAAATGAAAATGTGTTAAAATGATAAAGTAATTAAATTTCCTTTACGATGGAGACCGCCTAAAAGCAAGTGGACGATCCTCTTCAAGCTTTGGCAAAATTGTAACCATAGCAATTCATTGCTCCATACAAAGTGGCTGGATTTAACGCCTAAGTTTTTCCGAGAAGTTTTACTTTCTTGGATTTTTAAATACGATTTTACATAGGGAAAATTAAAGTGTGCAGAGGGGGGACCCTTCTCATCAAACAAAAATTAAAATAATGTCATGAATTTAAGTAAGAAGGGTCCCCGCTTTGCTTACTTTAATTTTCCTCATTTAAAATCGTATTTAAAAATCCGAAAAAGTAAAAGTTGCAAATTTTGCAATTTCTCGGAAATGCTTCGGCGTTGTATCCAGCCACTTTGTAAAGTTTGAAGGGAATCGTCGACTTGCATATAGGCGGTCTCCATCGTTAATTTACTTGAGTTCGAGTCATTGGCTACTTAAATGCTTACCAGAATAATACTGAAGGAATAATATAATCAGTGTTATCATCCTTATCGGTTCCATAGATTGGCTCTCGGAACTAAAAAAACATTATATTGTTATATATAATACAAAAGGCATTATATTGTTACTTTTGTTACAACAACAATTAAACATTTCATAATTTGCTGAATTACTCCTTGGCAATCAAACCCAATTTTTTGTAGTTAAAAATTCTGGGTTCTTCGTTTAGCATAACATATTCGTTAATTTCCTCAAACACGCCTGTGTTAACTAATGCATAAAAATGCCTGAAATAGGTAAAGCGATAAAGAATTTGTTATCTGTCAATTTCATGATTTCTCACATTCAATGGCAGTTCAGCCTCTTTCCCACCAATACCGCAAGCCGAAGCTAACGAGCGAATGTAGTCATGAAAGGCAGAGTATAAATCCTTGATTAGAAAAAAACTTCCGATGTATTCTGTGAAAAAAAATTAATTAAACATGAGCTAATGTTATCTTTTTGTGTATTTGATTTGTTATGATTAACTCTTGTCTCACGGGAATGGTCGAGACGCACTTTAATCCGACTACCTTCAATAGACTCATTTGTGGCAAATCTTTTGGCTGCCATGAAGTCAAAATTGTGTTGAGAATAATTGTTACCAAAGACCAAGTAACCCCATGCTCTAGTTTTCAAAATAGAACAAACTCAACCAATTTGTGACACATTTAATGGTCCAGTTTTGTGAATTTATGAATACCTTCCCATTTTAACTTCCTCTAAAGCGGAGGTCTCATTGTCGTATGCATTCTGGAAATTTATGCAACCACAATTTTTTTTAATAAAGTAGTCCTCACAGAGAGAGATCATGCATGAAAATGAAGCAAGCATTACCAAATGAAAAAGGTCATTTCCCTTGAGATGATTTAAATACTTGCAGCTCAGGGCAGAAAAATCACAAGAATTTGAAACATATTTTGATGTCTCACATTCCTCAATCCAATTAGGAAGCTCTTTGTTTACAACGCCAAAGCTCATACCTTTCGGTTTGTTTCCAAGTGACAAAAGACTTACCATGGCGTGAGCAGCCGGCACAAGAAGGATGAGTATAATGAATCTAATAATTAAATAATAGTTACCAGTAATCCCCAAGTGAGCAAAAGTGGTTAAAATAAAAAATCTGTTTTTTTACATGGGATGTCTACTGAAGGTCAGAAACATGACAGTTGACAATCCCTTGATTCTCTCAATACTTTGGAAAATCGAAGAATTTTTCAACTGTGACCATGATGACGTATCGGTATTGTCATCGTCCACTTTGTAATTGTGACACATGTCTTGCTCAAGTTCAGAATCGAAATCATCAGCTTTAATGTAGGAGCCAAGAGTGAAGTCATTTTGGCTGATGGAATGTGTTGATGTCACTTTTCCCTTGAGGACTGTTTGATTTTTATGCTTGAGCATTTTTGGGCTACTTTCATCCTGTCGACAGAGTTTAAGAACGACGTCTTCCAAGTGTTCACATTTCAAAGTCTTAAGAAGGTTTGTAGGTGAGTCTTCAACAAGAAGGCGACCTTTTCTCATTACGCCAATCTAATTTTAACGAAAACGGATCACGTTCTTCATCATTAAAAAATATTCGGGAAATGTTTGATATACTAACCGTGTTTGAGAAACGAGCTTCTTCAATATAATGTGTCGTTATGATGACCGTAGTCTTCAATGTGCTCACAATATCATAAAGATGGTCCCAAATTCTGCAGCACAATAAAAGACATTGGTTAAAACGCAATGACTGAATTAGTAATTTTCAAGATAAAAATATTACCTTGTTCTGAGTAGTGGATCTAAACCGACTGTCTGAAATGTTGCAAATCAATCTATACTTTATGCAAATATTGTATTTCAATTCAAAAGATTTTGTCTTTGTTACGAACAAAACAAAAAGAATGCGCTTTTGGACACCAAATAAATTTTTAGGTGTGTAGTTTTCTCGCGTCATTAATCATCCATGTCAGAATTTTGCAGTTTTGTTTCACCTCAGATTTCCAATGAGTTTAAAGCCAGTAGGGAAGTCAAGTAGTTTCGTTAATGAAATATACTTTTCAGCAATCTCCGAACTGGACATGTTATACATGCGTCCGTAAAATTCCATTACTTCTCGCAAGGTCAGTTGGTAATACAAAGCGACTTCTTGTGGGACGTATCCAAGCCTTTTCCCCGAGTTTCCAGGTGCTTCTCCGAGTACTGATATTTTAACGATTTATAATATATCATAATTCAAATTCAAGCTAGATGGCTTAAGTGTTAAAAGAATTACCACCAAAAGGACAATAATTTCGTAGAATATATTACCAAAAACGTCCCCAGAGTCCCATTTCTATTCAAGAAAAAGTTATTAATAATTAAATTCATTATGAAAAGCAAGGTAAACAACGAGTAAACTTCATGTCTTTCGTTGTTTCAAATGTAATGTTTAGCAAAATAGCAAGAAATGATCCACAATGTAACTCGGTAATCCTACCTTTAGTCCTACAATAGTTGACAAAACGGTCTGAAATAATTCACAAATTATATTACTAGTCTAATATGAGATAGTAGTAGTGAGATTGAACTTTTATTTACCGTTTTCCCACAACCAGAGGCCCCCAATAGTCCGTAACTGGAAAAATGTTCAATGAAAATCATACGTGGGCTACCATAAAAAAACGCATATTTTGCTTCAAGTTACTTACATTGTTCCTTTTTGTACATTCATGGAAAAGTTTCTCAAAATGTCAGAATTTCCATAACTTTTGCAGAGATTCCGAATGTAAACCGCTGAATATGATGGGCACCCTTTATCCACATCTGCAATTCTTACGTCGCTCTTTTCGGCTTCTATAAATCCTTCATTTTTGTGTGTCACCGAAGTGCTCCCTGAATTATTATTCATGCTGATTTTTTTGTTCAATTAAAAGTACAAAAAATATATTTTTCGTATGAAATGTTTCTGCAGAAGTAGCAAAATGAGACTAACATAGTTTCATGCATTTGAAACTCATCAAAACCATCATGTAAGGTTTAACGGGAAACATGGCTCGAAATCAGATTCCGTGATAAAATTTTCAATTACAGAGCAGTTCCAGTCAGTTAAATTTGAGGAAGGTTAGCGTCTTATCAATGCAATTGGATGAGGTAGAGTAAACTTTGTTTACCAAAAATTTAGTTGAATCGCATGCAATCATGAAGTGTATGAAAAAACCATTGCCTTGCTTCGTATTACTTTGTTTGTGAGTGAGAAAAAAAACTCATTTTGGGTATCAGACTTGTATGGGAGTCTCTTATCTTTCTTTTACTTTGTTAGCAAAATCAATATCAGGCTTCTTTGTAATTTTACATATCCAATCATTTCAGGGTCAATGACGTATGATGAAAATAATTTTAATTATTTGCAGAAAAAATGCATACAATTTGGGTGTAGTTTAATCATTAATAATACAATGCACAAAAGGGTTAAATCCAAGGCCAAGGTGCGCTTTTTGTTATGATGGATTCCTAGTGGAACAGAAGTTAATCACGTTCTATTTCACACTGACGTCATCAGAGATTGTCTAAGAAAAACCAAATTGCTGAGGTTTGTCTCCAGAATAATAAAACAATTAAGGCAATTCTTCAAGTAATTTCTTATTAGCTTGAAACTTAAAGCGTACATGAAAATCTTAGACATGGCCATTTGCCAGGGTTTTAACATTAAAATACACAGGGTGTGGGTTGTAACGGACAAAATTGGTTTTTTAATGAGTAAAATGGGGTTTTAATGAGTAAAAACGGGTTTTACTGGGTTGATTGGTAAAGTTAATTAATTTAATCCAGTGCAAATAATTCGAAGAACTCTTTATACAGAAATGTTAAGCTTGAAACTAAACATTTGAAAAACTACAAGCCAGATTTGTTAATGGGTAATAACGGCTAGGTGGGCAATGAAAAACCCACCCGGATTTTAACTGGTATCCTCAACTACCTCAAAAGTGGGCTTTGATGGGTTTTTGTGGATAATAAAATAATAACATTACGTATTGTAGTAATGGGGGAGAGTATACTGTAGAGGAAAATTGAATGGAAAATGAATCGAATGGTATTTGGCCCTATTTCTCCCACTGTTACTAAATAAGTCGCTTCTCAGATTGAATAGTGGATAAAATCAAAAGTTATTAAATTGCAATTAGATTGAATGATGAGTTGAATTTAGATTGTCAACAGAGTAAAAAGGAATGAGAATTGAATTTACACATAAGCCATAAATAATCACAATACAATAAACACAGTTTGATTTATTGGGCTAATGAAATCAGAGTATTTAT
>JAHZMX010006028.1:0-92107 GCA_027743895.1 Seira musarum | reverse complement strand
ATCATTTTGAGAGGTCATACGAGATCCTAGCTCATCCCAGTTCCTCGGATTACAAAATAGAAAAGTCTGGTTGCGCTTTTAAGTCAACCTGGTCCTTCAGCTTAATTATCACCCTTCGTCGTTAAGAAGAATAAGCTATCGAGATTCCCCGACGACGACACTTATGAATGCACCTACATTCCATTCCTCTGTTTATTTTCTATCCAATCCTCTCGTATCAAATTTTTTGTTGGTTTTTATAAAATCCTCTTTCCGTGAAACATCCACACAATGAGCGCATTTTTTATTGTGACGACAGAGGGTGTAGTGCACTTTACCTCATCATTTGATAGGTGTACTGCCATTTAGCCAAATTGATGAAAATGACCTATATGAAAATCTCATGCAAAAAAAAAATCTTAAAAAAAAGAAGCATTGGCATCATCGTCCTTTAAGTCATTGTTACTTGGATAGAAGAAGTAGCATATTAGTAAGTCTTTTCTCAGTCAGTTTGAGAATGTGCATTTTTTCATTACAATCATGATCATCATCATGAAGGAACTGACATTGAGAAAAGAGCAAGTTTAAGAGTAGCGCGGAGAAAGCTCAAATCTTTGCCTCTTTTTTCCCCTTCAGGTTGAGTAGAATACAATATATTGCTGCAAATTTGACTTGATTTTTTTTTCTCTCGAAAGACAAGACAGAGGCCGATGAGAAACTGTGTGCCTTTCCTAAATACTATCATACATCAATCGAAACGTTTCTACAGGAATAAAAAGACTTGGAAGTGTTCACATCACTCTTGGATTTTCTTGTACAAGCCTTAAGTAGTATAGGATCTTACCTGTATCTTTGAACCATTAAATGGTAGATATTCATTTTATTTTCATCTGCTATAAAAAGTGAGCTAGTACAATGTAAGGTTAGTAAGGTAGAGTAGTTAGTCTAGCTTAAGAATAGTTATCGCGTGGTATGTGTGTGTGTGTGTGCATGTGTACTTATGTGTGGTTCTACATCATCCTAGTGTTATATGGAGTGAGGGTAATAGACAATTTTGGTTTCTCCTTGTTCCCATGTCGGCTATGAGCCTTTCCATTTTATATATTGTTATCATCGTTTAGTGAAGCGGATAGCTCCATTTTAGCTCTATTGTGCCTCTGGGAAGTAGGTAAATCTTTTCACTTTCATCAACCAACTTATCTATCAATGTAAGGAAGTGTGAGAGAGACAGAAAAAAAAGGAATGGTTAGTTAGTAGGATGTCTACTACCTTCAAGCTCTCATCTTCCTATCTAAGCATGCATGATTGTAGTAGTAGGAGTCTTACTGAATTTTTTCTTCTTCTTCTTCTCTCTTCCTTTTCCTTTATATCTCTGTTTTATGGGAAAATATACGCATTTCTTTACCCACAGCAGTTTTCGCAATCTCCGGAAAGGAGATTGAAAATTGTGGAAGTATAAGGGAAAAAAGTGGAGAAAAAAGGCACTATTTTTTATTCAATTACCTTTTTTATTTCACTGTCTTCTCTCAAAGATTGCGGCAAAAAACACACACCTACGCTGATGAAATTACATTACGTATATTATGAAAGAAATTGGAATGTTGTTTTCTATTAAGCCCCATTTCCGATAGCAAGAGAAGATTTTTAATTGTTTCTAAGAAGATGGTGTCATGACTCCTTGCCAATTATTGGAATCGAAAAGAGACGAGAATATTTTTGAAATGGTGGGGTCTACATTTGTAATGAGAGAAAATCCAAATGATTTTCAACTCTTGTAAACCAAACCACATTCATGGATATTGGATAGATGGTACAAGTCGTATTATTAAAATTATTATTAGACATGCATATATATACACACACATTAAATATTGACGCATGTAGATAGATGCATTTTCAATTTTTAGTCAGACTTCGTAAAATGTAATGTTCCGATCGAAAGTCGTTAATACTAGAAAATTTTTGGTGGAAAAGCCACGTCGGCACCTATAAACTTTTTAACCAGTTCTATGTGTTTCCATCAATATGCAACATTTTGAAGGAAATGAAGGAGACAACAAAAATAAGTATACGCGTATGAATGTAGCGAAAAGTCTGACTTTGATACGTTTAGCCATAAATTACATGCATGAAAGTCATTTCGCGTTGAAACAAGGAGGAATAATCAATGGGATGTGGTGGTGATGGTGGTGGTGCTATATGGCACAGTGTTGTTCAAGTCATCTTTTCTCTCTCTCTCTATTTAACGACACTATAGAAATGGTTTAGCCTGGCTTGCTTTTGGTCTCATTTTGCTATTTCTACTCTCCTTATATACTTATGCTCACTACTCTGCACTATGACTGCTTTTATAACACTACGTTTTACTTGTTCTCACTCTCAAAGTTGGAGTAATTGTGAATTTGGTCTGGACAGATTTTTTTTTGTTTCCAGTGAGGGTTACACAGTTCCAAACAAAAAGCGTATAGAATATTAAAGAAAACTATGCATTCATATTAAAAACAGAGGGTATTCCCTCTCCTTTCTATGCCTAGCACTTGTGAAGCATTAAAAAGGGAACTAGCTAGCTAGCTAGAGCTTGGAGGAAGGAGAACATAAATTTTAGGGAAACTGTAGAAATTAGAAAGTTTGGCCAGTTTTTGGGATGAGATGAAATAAAATGAGATGAGCGAAGTATGGTGGTGAAGAAGAAGAAGAAGAGAAGAGAAGAGAGTGGAACAACAGTTTTAGAGGGGAGTCGACTGTGAGACGTCCTCCTATAAAACTCGTATTTTCTTTTTCGTCCTCATATAAATACAAAGTTCATTTTTGCCTTCTAGACACTTTGCTGAATCAAGCACACTTTTCCATTATATAGGAGGTAATAATAAGGAAATTTGAAGCGGAGTGAAATGAAGGGAAAAGGGGGAGCGAGAAGAAGAAGTGAAAGAAGTCGACAGAGAGGCCATTTCATTTTCAATGTTCGTTTTCATAACAGCCATGCTATCCAATCGCTAGTAATCAGCAATCAAAACAAGTCTCTCACTCACTCTGCTTCCCTGACCGCCGAACTTGTCTCTTCACCACTACTCCCGGGTATGAGACCGAAACGTTCCAAAAGTAGTCATTAGTTTCAGTCAGTTTACAAGGATGAAAACTGTTCAAAGCGAAATTTACAATGTGAGATTTTCTCTCTGCAATAATGAGAGTGAGCAAGGAAAGATCCTATATGGAAAACGAATAAATTGAATATAACCCGTGAAGTTTAAGATATTGGATGATGGCTCTTAATGAGATTAGAGCATGGAAATATTTTTGCTCAAGTCGGTTGAGTCAGTAGTCGAGAGTCATTTCTTCCTCCTCCTCCGTAGTAAGAATTCCCAGTAGCAAGAATGAGAAACGCTCTTGGAAATTTGCTTGGCTGCCACTGCCATACTATCGCCTGCCTCTTCAGCATAATTCGTCATAATTTCATATTTCCAAGAAGAGGAGGACACGACACGAGAGGAATGCTTGCATGGAATGGACACAGACATTGAGCTTTCTTAATGCAAAGTAATTAAAATTTAAAATTGCTAGGATGTCAGCATAAATAGAGTTTTAAAATCCCCAGTAGCTGTGTAGTAAGCTGTTTCAGGATCCCCCGATTAATGCCAGGGCCATGGTTGTTGGCGAGGGCGTTGAACATTTTGCGATGTCGTCGTCGTCAGTAATGTCTTTTTCCTCTAATTTAGAACATCCTCATCATGCGAGTCAAATATATCAGGGTTTTATAGTAATACTTTACCAGGAAAATTTCGTTTACATTCACTTGACTTCCTTCTAGTCATCATCGTCATTCTCATCATCATCATGATCATCAGCTCTTTTTGCTTTTCTCATGAGCGTTGCATGCAATCTTATTTGCAGTTTTTAGTCGTTAAACAGTACATTTACGTTTGCATCCATTTACATCCATCCGTACGACGACGATGGCTACGTGGCTGCATGGAAGAACACGTACAATCTTCCATGTAAGATGTTTTTAATGTGTATCAAAGTAGGTTTCATCATCACGAAGATACACACAAGAGCCAGCAAAAAGTCCCGTAAAATTTCCTGTTCCATGGCTTGCCTCTGCATTGAACTCATGGAGTCAGTTGAATTTCTCTATGAAATATAAAACAATGAGTCCAAACAGAAACACACACACACACATCGGTCGACATAGCTGTATTTTAGTAATTTATACCTTCCATATTCATAAAATTTGCTTATTAGTTTTTGTTGGATTATCTATACATCGTAATAATAATCACATCATGCGATGATGCATTATGCCTCACTACCAGCAGTAGCAGTGTATCCATAGTTTTAGAGCTTTTAATGGCATTTCATTATGGTCATATTAATACCCTGAGCAAAATCTTTGTGTGCTTTTAATTCCCCTCAAAAACTCCTACCGTCATTATCATCGCTTCGCAATCATTTTCAAAAACCGTTTCAAATGGAACTTTTTGGACCTGTCCTCTGCAACCGTATCATCCAAAAACTACAGCTTACGTATAAGTAGTCCATGTTGAATGAAAATTATATCTTTTATAGATTAATTTTTTGGAGGAAAAAAGCTCCAGTAGTTCAACTAGTAATTCATTTTCACTTGGCAGATGTGTTGCTGTTTTTGGAGGAATGAACGAGCAAACTCAATACATTGTTCCACCTCTGCAGGCTCCTTTCTGCATTTTTATCGCTTACCTTCATACAAAGTAAACTTTAGTATCGTTATCATGATATCGCAATTAAACAACAGCTTTCAATATAAACGCGTATCTGTTATCCCGTGTTTTTTTTACGAGACTGTGTGTGTGTATATTTGCATATTTTACGCCTGAACGGGTGCATCCGGCCAAATTCTACCATCAGACGTTACCACCGAGCGACCATTATGAGCAATTAATGAACGAACGAACATGGAATATTATTCTCTTTTTGCTTGCGTGCATCACGACGCCTATTTCTAACCATTTCTCATTATCATCACTTTAAAATTTGAATTTGATGCTACGACGAAAATTGATAAATTATGACTTCTTTTGTTTGCATTCATCTATTCATTAAAAAGTCCACTGCGTCATTACTATCACGCTTTCATATTGCAAAATTGTATATGATCTCGCATTACCCCAAGCCCAATCCTGCTTTCTCTCAATTAAAAAAAAGAAACTGTAATACGTACAGCTTTTTTTATACTTATTGCATCATCATCATATCATCAAATGACATTTATGTATTTCATTTTTTGTGTGTGCCTAACATAAACACAGGAAAATTTCTTAATTAATCCATATTCATGAATTAATTGCTTCAGCCTGATGAACAAGAACGCGGTTATTGCCGTCATAATTTTCTATTGATAATCCATTCAAAATGGAAAGTTCATGCTCCAATGTAAGCGGTTGGAACGCGGAGATTAATTTTTAAAATTAACGCAACGAAGCCTTATCATAAATGTGTTTCATGACGCAAACGAATTTTACATAGGTCCTAGCAAAAACACTCACAACTCTATTCAATTACCCTTTTTTTGTTCATGTTTGCAGAACAAATTATAAAAAAATAATAATCACTAGCAATTTTCTACATTCCAGTTTAATAGAAGCGTTTTTCCAACCAGGATAAATTAATCTTTTTATTACGGCTTACTGGAATATGCATGTAATAGCGATGACGATATGAAATTACATTTAGAACGATTATTATTTTTTTTATCATTTTCCTTTTAATAGGATATTCAAAGAATATGATATAGAAAGCTTGAGATTATTTGCGGTATAGCATTGAGAAGAAAAGGTGTATTTGTGTGTCATTAACATTGTCAAAAAAAAATTCATTTCCTGTAGAGTAAGTAACTGACCTTCCGAGCAACAAAGATGGCATGGCTTGACAATTTTCTCTCTCACTCACTTTCCCTTGCGTAATATTTCATGAAGAAGCTGTAGATTCCAAATTCATAAGGCTTTAGTGCCCAGACAGAAAGAGAAAGACAGGAGACATTTTCAGGGTTTTGTGATGTGATCGGATAATGAAACTTCATTTTCTCTACAATGGCAACAGCAAATCGAAACATAATCTTATGCAATGTTGTGAACTCGTCAACGTGATGCAATTAATTGCTTCAACTTTGAGCGTGCATGTGACCATTGACATCCATACAAAGGCCTGTCACATTAGATGATTTCGTTTTTAATGAAGAAAGGTATATTGCATAGGAAACTGTTTTATGACGATTATTTTGGACAAAATATGAAAGCCATCTACTTAATACCCACCAAGCGTTGTGCGTTTTCGTAAGTTTTTTAATGTGCCGCATTTTTCTCTTTATGTATCTACTGCATGTTAATGCCTGCTTTTTTAGACTCTAATTTCAGCGCATTTGAAAACGAAGTGACAGAAATAAAAAAGTTTGGTGGTGATGCTACATTACTTATGTGCTTATTTAGTTTTTTTATATTTCGTCGGTAATAGGAAGCCTTACATTTTTTGGGAGAGACACTGTACTGAAAACTAGAGACAATTCATTTCTAAAACGCTTTTCATGAGAATCTATTCTTATGATGGGAGTTAGAAGGCTTCTTGCATTTCTTTTTTACCTGTGTCTGTCCGAAACAAAGTCGGTTTTCTGCGTCCATTACTTTCCACTTCACATTTAGTTAGGTTTAATAGGTTGAGAATTTCAAAGGTTTGTTTTCAATCGATATGCAAATTTGTAGTGAAGAAAAGTTATTTGAAGAGATTATTGGGTGAATCCTTGCATGCATTGGCGAATGCATTGACCTCTTCCTGTGTAGTAATACCCACACCATCTTTACAATTTAAGTTCAAATGCGTGCAAGTTTTATGCTGAAGCATGAAGCATGCGGTTATCGGTTAATGTCCCTTAATGTTACTCGGGTACGAATAAGATTGAGGCCACTATTTTTTGACTTGCCGTATTCAGGGACAGCAAATCAACACTACTTTGAGCATTTTCACATCTCTAGGAATTACATCTAGACAAACAATGTTTTAATTTTCAGTTTATTTGATTATCCGCAACAGATTTTATTCAGTCAATGGGAGCAGAAAAAGTAAGGAAAAATATGTACTTTGAGATTTTAATCCTTATACTCTGTATTGAGTAAGAAGTTTTGAAGAAATGCGAAGAAATAGTAATTGACACCTCATTTTTCTTGTCTCACTTGAGCACTCGACTTATTCTGACTTTCCTTTTGTAACTACCCTCCTCTTCTCTCGCATTTGCTTCAAATAAAAGAAACGAAGCTAGCATTCTTTTTTTTTTCCTGCAAAAAACACTTATTATTATTATGATATAAAAGTGATGTCCAGCTGAACCGAAGGGAGAATTTGGGAGTTGAAATGAGACAACATAGAGGGAAAAGAGGAGGAGACTCCAAGGAGGAGGTCGAGGATGACGAGAAGGAAATGAGAAAGATGACAAAAAAAATTGAGAGAAAAAATCCAAAGACTTTCGGTCGACTCATATCTATAAATGACTTATCTCCATGTATTTATAAGGCATACGAGGAGTCTGTCCTATTATTAAATCTACGGCTTATTTATTTACACGAGGAATTATTAGGAAACGTACACATAAAGTATAGGCGTTATACGAATGCAAAAACTTGTTCTGCTAGGGCGAAAACGACGCTTACTCCGATGAAGGCAGTGTTTCCGCTGATTGTCTTACACGTTTTCTTTCATTGGCTGGTGCCCTGTTGTCAATTGCACGGGCAAAAGTTGACTTTCTCGTGAATCAATGACATTTCAAGGTGCGAAGCTTTCAACTTTTCAAAAAAAGACAATGACGTGACACACGCAAAATTTGCAAACTAATTTCAAGTTGTAAAATTTAAAATTGTCATAAAGATTCTTACATTAAAAAAAATTCAAACTTTCCCAATATTATAAATAAAACACGCGCCAGATTTATCGGAACTTTGCAATCCCCAAATTTCCAAAAGCTTGGATGACCTGCTCATTCACGAGAAGGAGTATGCTTATTAATATGAGGGATAAGATGAGATATGAAAAAGCAAAATTACCAGATAGAAACTAAAGGGAGACACAAAGAAGAACGAAAGAGAGAGAGAGAGAGAGAGAGGGAAAAGTGAAATAGATAGAAAGTAAAATGTGTAAGGCTAAGAGGTCGTTATTCTTGTGGGTACGTACGTCCATGCATCACATTTTTTTCCAGGAATGAGAAAAATAAGTGAGAGGAATAGAAGAATCTGAACTAATACGTGAGTGCTTTATTCCTTTCTTCTTTTTTTTCTCTCTCTCCTCGTGTATGTCCAATTATACAAGACGAACGTATCATATTCTCATCGCTCGTTCCTGCAATTTTTTTCAAAGTTATGTGTATGAGAAGAGCAAAACAGAAAGAAAAGGAGAGTTAACAAAAAATGGAGAAAAATTGTGGACGGGCATCGGAGATATTGATCGGCTCAAGAAATATTGCCCTTTATTTTTTCATATCTTTCTTATAATACAATCATATACAGAAAAAAGGAAGAAAGATAGATAGATGTATGATATAATGCTCATGCATTATTATGATGCATAGTTTTGATTTTATATACTATACTGTAATTTCATTGCCTTTGAGAAAGAAAAAGAGAAAAAAAACTTTCATAAATACATATATGTGGGCATGAGTGATGCATATTATAAGTTTTTTCAGATATGAAATCCACTTTACACTGTATTATGACAACGGTACCCAAAAAACATGTATTTATTATGCCTTTCCTTGTATGTGTTATTTTTCTTGTTTTTTTTTCGAACCGTTTGTATTCGGTGGTTGGTTGGTGGTGGTGGCTAAAGCAAAGTCCTGTGTGAGGATACTCACTCGAAAAATATGAAACTTTCCTCTTCATCCAAAAACTCTCATGATGATGATGATGATGATGTTAGTGTTTTGTAGCGGTTCTATAAAAAAAACTTAAGCAAAAACTGCTTCTCTTCGTCTTCTTCTTCTCCTCTTCAATATAATAATACTCAATTGCTTGAAGCAGTCCATATTTCTCCATTGTCAAGTATTTCTCTTTTTCTGTATATCACTTATTCCCTGTGAAAAAAAAGAAAGTTACCATCGTCATCGTCATAATCATCATCATGATCATGAAGACGAGAGAAATGAGCGTTTATGTGTTATGGATTCTTATAATGCATATCCCCTTCTTGATAATCGTTTATTTTTTCTTGGATTTTTTCTCAACTTAATGAAAATTACTCCTGTCCATTGCATTCGCAGGAAGGAAGAGAGAGAAAAAAAAGAAAAGGCAGAGACCGAGTAGGAGAAGAAACTAAAAACAGGGAAACGAAGGAAAGTCGAGACAGAAAGGGAGGAAAATGAGACGAAACCATGTACATCAAGAAAAAGAATAATTTTGATGATGTTTTTTTCTCTTCTTCTAAACGAAGCCAAGATCGGAGAAAATGTTAAGGCGATTTTTTAGAGAGGTGGGTTGGCTTGGCTGGCTGGCTGATTGAATGTATGAAACCCAAGAAGAAATATTGATAATAATAATAGTAGTCGTTCCTTGAGCAAAGTAATGGCAATATATAGTAAAATATAATGATAATGGCTATGTTTTCATTTTACTTAAGAACATGAACTTTCGACCAATACTGTGCTTTCTATAGCCACATCCAAATTAAGTAGCAGCAGGTGGATACATTTTCATGGATTTTCGGGGGAGCGCATGGAATGTTTTAATCAAATCCCCCGCAAAATTATTGGTAGCCAAAGTTTAATTCAAGTTTTGACATCCCTAATGCCTCGTGTTAATTCCAAAGCCTCCATATAACGATCGACATAATCAGTCAAGTCACCGTCTGCCATTATGGATTACATTTTTAAGGAAAATTGCTGTGGGGAAATGCATGCTTGTTTAAAAGCCAATCACAGTGAATCTATATTGCATATGTTTTGGTTGCGAATACCACATCATCTTTTAAACTATGTAGAAGAGCATGATAAGCTGTATTTAAGTCGTTGACACAATCTATTTACATACTCGTGCAGTCCAATGAGGCTGCATAATTATAAAATATTTCTCCTCCAAATCGCAGGGAGTTGTCCATTCTTCACAATTAAAAGAGGAAGCAATGCGCGCTGAAATTGAGTTTGGTTAAAAAATATACATGGGGAACTGAAAATGTGAAAACATCAATTTTTTAGTGTGCTTTAGAGAACAAAAATCATTTCCCGCACATGTCTATCCTCTTTTGTTAAATGATAAGTGTTTTATTTAGACAGTGTTAAAGCATAAAGTGAGAAATTTTCTAAACAGTTCTTTCTGTTTAAAGTGACCATTGGCTTTTGAGAACAGGCCACTTCAAAGCTCACTCGTACCAAAAAAAAACTCTGAGACGGTTTTCCAACAAATCCATTAAATTTGCATGAAATTCTAAAGTATGTTTGGCTTAAAATTAGTGGAGCTATACTTTAGCCAAGGGGTTTTTTTCAATGATGTATGCGTAGGTAAATGTGAGAGAGTAAATAAAATATTTACCTAATTAATTTCCCGGTGATTATAAAATAGGTTGGGTCAATACTCAGATTTTCGCTTACTCTTCAATATCAAATGAAATGAAATGAAAAACATAATGACAAGTTTAGAGAAGAACTGGAACAGGCTTCGTACGATATTCAAACACCAATGATTTTTTCCATCGTTGCTTGTTGTTGTTGTTCATTTTATTTTTGCTATGGTTCATAAGAAATAAAATCGAATATCCTAGTTCACTGTTGCTCACTTACTCATGCACGACGTAAATATTATTACATAGGTATAGTAGTAGTAGATACGACAAACAAAATAAAAAAAAGAAGAAAGATGAATCCTTCTTATACAAAAACACATAAGCAAACTTTTTTCTTTGGAAGAAATAAATACATGAGCCATAAGAAGAGTTCGCCATATCACTCATCAGAAAGATTAAGAAAGAGAAAATCATCAGGGAAAATACAAATCTCTCAGAGCTCTGATCAAATTATACTGACAAAAATTTTTTGTCTTCTTTTTTTCTTTCTTTTCTTTCCCATTAGAAAATAAATGTGGAATCTATCGAAAAAAGATTGGCTTTATTTTTTTCTTTTATTTTATTTTTCCTATCTTGCTCAATTGTAATGTTGTCTGGATGGGCTACTAGTATCTCCGTCATTCCCATCCATCTCTCTCTGTTTTTACAGATCATCATCATGATAAGGATTAGAACAAACAGGCAGAACGAAGAAAAAGAGTAAAGCTCAAACAGAAAAAGAGATAGAAAAAAATAAAGGAAAAAAATGATGCAATAGGAGAGCACGAAATAGATTGGTAGGCTAACAACTTGTGGTTTCCTTTCCTTTTCTTCAAAGATATTGAAAATAAAGGCTTTCTTCTGTCTCGAGGAAATTGCATACAAAAATAGAAAATCAGATTCTCCGCGCAGTTAAATAACTAAATCACAGAAGTAAATATGGAAACAAAATTAGTCAAGTTTCTCTCATAAACAAATGCATCACAGCTCATGCTCAGCTATAGAAGATAGCATAAGTATTTATATGAAATAGCCAAGAAACTTCAAAGCATGTATAGAGACAGCAGAGGAAATAGCAGTCTGGGGGAGGACGATGCACCTCTCCACTTTTTCTAATCATTTGAAGGAGGGAAAGGAGTGAGAATTGCTCAAGGGATCAAAAAGAAAATTGCTCATGTAGCAGTGCGATGTTGGTGCTTGCACATCATTCGATTTTAAGAGGAAACTCCAGATTTTCCTGCTTTGTTTCTCTATTCGCTTCCGTTTAATTGTTTGTTTCTTCTTTCTTTTCCACCTACTGAAACATGCATTGCTCTAGATTCCAAAATAGTTTTCCTTTTCCAACGTGTATCACTTTACTTTCTCAAGTCACCCACGTTTCTGGAAAGAGGTACATAATTGACGAATGAGGCTGATGCCTGAAACAATAAGTTTCATGAAATAATTTTTTTTTAAACAATACACAACGTTATCGGATCCGCTCTCAAATTTACCGAAACCTATCTTTCCATCCTCATATTTCAGTTTATATTACAATCGCCACATGATATGATGCTATCATTATGTCATGAGTGAAAGTTACATTGTGCTTTGCTCACATTTCTTGTGTTGAAAAATATTTGCCAATGTTTATAGATTCTCAACATTCCCCATAATTCTTGTTCTATAGTTTTTGCTAGTGGTGGTGCGTAGCGTCTTTTCGCTATCGCTGTTTTTTATGCCTTACCATATGCAGAGAAAAAAGGTCGCCTTTTTAAACAGACAAGTACAAATGTACATCGAAAACAATTTATGGAGGCAAAAAAATGCAGTGAAGAAGCAAAAGAGTGAAAGGAGGGTATTAAAAGGGCAAGAAGCCACTTTTCTCACTTCTCAACTCCATCTGTTTCACATTGAAATTTATGTTTTGTGCTTTTCCTCTTGTTCTTCTTTCTCTTCTCTTGCATATGTTCCGTTACACTTCTTTTTTATTTATTCTCCAAAGTCGTTCGTCCACACTATATACACAGCCTTTGCTTTATATCGTCTTCATATACTTTTAACTTCTTTTTTTCTCTCTTTCTCTCTCTCTCTCTTTGTAAAAGAGAATAAAAAAGTAAAAAATTAAGCGGGAAGCCTTAGTAGTTGAGCATATGCCCTATAAACGCTTATGACTTCAGTGTGGCACCTACTCAACGCCCTTTATAGCTCACAAAAAATGCGAGTTGCTTTTTTTTCCGCTGTGATGTGATGCAAATCTCCTTGAGAAACAAAAACGATAGTAAAGTTTTCCTTTTACCTTCCAACTACAAATGAATTGTGTTCATCAGAAGAATGGAGGTGCTAAATAACACTATTATCACTACATGCCGCTCCTTTCAAGAAGATCAGGGCTCTTTTCAAAAGAACAAAAGTCTTTAAAAACAACAAACATCTTGTACAGTTGTACAGGAGCGTCGTCATTGCAATCGTAAAGATTCATCAATTTTTTATTTCCATTTTGCTCGTATAATATTCAAAGAATGGTGCTGGAATGAAATGAGATGATATGATTCCAGGGCGCAATATGGTATGAGTCTTGGTCTGCTACTTTTTATTACTGTTAAAATTACTTGCTCTCCAATCCAATGAAGAAAAAAAAGTTTTCTTCCAATTTTATGATTCACTTTTACGTTATTAATGTGCATAATTCTTTATCTCTTTTTTCGATACTACTTCAGCCTTCGGTGGTCTTTAGTAAAGACGAAAATCTTATATCATTCGTTGTAATAATATTCTGTTTTTTATTACCGACGTGGAAACATATGCTAAAAGTTAAAATCCTATTTTTCAAACGATCATATTTTGTTGTCAATTAAGTACCATGGTTCTAAAATAGAGTCACGCCTAACATTAACTTAATAGTCTTTAAAGTTTTGTATCATTTACTTCACGTTTTTATTTCACTCATACGGCAGGTATGTTTATGTGTGCACATTCATCGTTTGACTTTGTTGTCAAAGGGTTAACAGAAGAACTACTGAAGCATTCCATTTCTTACTAAAGAGCAACGGTTTTGATTCAATATGTTACATTTTTTATGTTCATTAGATTTAATGTTCAAAGATCAATCTTTTTTTATCAAACAAGAGAAAAAAAATCACAAAGGAATTTCCAGATTTTTTTTTTGATAATTTTACCATTTGTCATGTCCATAATTCGTGTATACGATTTTTGTGCAAAAAAGGGTAAAAAATTTAGTAGATGAAATGAGGCACGTAAAGCCGAACGCAAACAATTTCGAACAGTTGAGCAAATGAGGTTGATTTTTTTATTATTACAAACTTTTGTATTCTCTCGTGCTCCGTCAAAGGGCTTCAATACTCTTGGCATGTGCTTCGCCGTAAAGGATTTTAAGTCCAAAACGCAGGGAACTTCTCTAAGCTTTGTAATCAAAGGCAAATTTTTTTTTTGTAGAAAAATGGATTATATACGTCGTTTTTTTGTAAAACCCATAACTATTTGGATCTTTCCCCATAATTTTCGATTTTTATACTTTTTTTTGTGTTTCAACAAAGAAAAAAGTTTCCCTTTAAATGTAAAACCTTAGCTTACTTTTGTAGCAAAACATGGGGGAAAACAAGTTGAAATTACTCATATTGACAAAGAACCTCAGTCCATGGCGTGCGTTTGAAGCGAGCCCTTGAATACCAATAAAATGAGCGAGGAACAAAAAAAAATCATAATAATGTAAAAGAAGTACATTTCAAAAAGCCGGACAGAAATTAAAGTGAAACAGAATAAAGGAGTTAATCTGTTGGAAAAGGGTGTACTTCATTGGAAAAAATAAATTCCAAATATCGGGAATTACTGTATGACCCAAACCATACCCACGTTCAAAATTTTTCATTATATATATTTTTTTTAGAAAAAAATAAATTTTCTTCTGCGAAAATCTTTTTGGTCATCAACGATAAAGTAGAATAATGAGAATATCAACATGATGAAAAGACCCTTCCCAAGTGCTACATGTATGCATTACATCGTGTGTGTACATACACCAAGGCACGTGTTTTATGGCAGATGTTTTTCACATAAATATGGAAAATGCTTTGCATTACACCAATGTATATAAAGACGAGACTTATCCCAAAAAGTGTGTATTCTGTGCCGATTGAAACTAAAAAAAAAAACAAGTGTTCCTACCTCCTCAGGCGGCAGTCAGGAAAAAGTGTATTGAATGAATGAACTGAACTTTAAAAAGAAACTGGTAAATGGATGTTGGATATGGCACATGATTTGTTGTTATACTTATCTTTTTACTTTTATATTTACTCAGATCTCTCTCTACTTTTGCCTCAAGGTTAAAAGGAATTGCAGCAGCCTGTCACTATTTTTGTACACCTTGACGAGCGTAATTACAAGAAACAATGTATAATTGTAAGGAAAGAGTTAGGATAAAAAGAATCGCGTTTTCAAAAAGGTTTTACATATCACGAATAAGTATATGTAAATAAGTATTATATTTGAAGTCCGATCTGAGATCCAATGTCGATATTAAAGCTACAGTGGTGGTGCCCTTATAATTTATTTGTGTTATGGAAAAAATGGCGATTCCCACAAATAAATTGTTAATTTTTATTCAGCTATTAAAATCGATTGGATTTAGAATAATGAAATGTGTTCACGGGACTGCATTGTGTTAGGGAAATGTGCTCAACCGGACTTCCTCCTTGATGGCCTCATGCAAAGCGTCTGTCGCTCACATTTTGAAGAATGTAAAAACCTCATGACAATGAAAAGTATCCTTTTTTCAGAGAAATAAATAATGATATGGAGTAGGCAAAAATTTGTTAGAAAGCCTTGAAAAATCATCCCAAAAGTCTGGATCTCTCCACTTTACAAAGAGTCTGCTTGTAAATTCATGCATAAATTTTTTGTTCATGAAAATGTACCTAGATAGATCCCTTCATACATGTAAGAAAATATTCATATTTTACTGTTCCAACTCACATTACAATTTTGAGGGGAAAAAGGGAAATTTTGTCGATGGTGATGGCAGATGTTTTTTATTATTCCGAAAAGTTTCACATTATTGGGTTAAATGAAAAATGCTGGATCTTGGATTTTACTGTAAAAATTAACATAATCAAGAGGAAAACGTGAATGGGAAAGGGATACTTTTCATTTTCTGTTTTTCCATAAAATTCTCTCCAAAAACATTCTGCCTGCGATAGTGTTCCAATCGGAACGCCATGTTGAATTGAGGATCGGTCGGCCGGTCAGTGACAACAACTTTTTTTTGGGGGGGATTTAATTCTTTCATGTGTGAGATATGAATGAGGAATGTATACTTAAGTATGTCTCCAACACACAATTTCATTCTGCTGTGAAAAATTTTCTTCGTCAACTTTAATTGCTTTAATTATAGAGGATATAAAAAGATAAAAATTGTTATATTCCCTTTGCATTTTCTCCGCTGATTATAATTACAGATAACGAGGCAAAGCAAAAGCCCCCTTCTTCCAACTGAAGAATTTAAACGAGATCATTTAATTGGGGAAGCACATCAAAAATTATCTCAAGTTGTCATTATGTTCCACTTTCAATAAGCCCTGCATAAACTTTAAGCATGTGGGTGAGTATGTTGAGAAAAGAAGAAGCCTATTCAAATTTATGCAATTCATCAACTCCCCTCTCGAGAAAAAACAAACTTATTTACCAACTCACACATCGTTTCATTTCACTCCTCGCACAATAAATACTGCCTCTGCGCCAAAAAAATATACTAACAAGATGTAAATTAATGAACAGCTAATTACGAGAATCTTATTTCGTCCCTTTGAAAAAAAATACTTAATGACAATGCAGCTACTTGATAATTATGCGTTTTTGTGGAGGCCTTAATTTCAACTGACTCACAATCAGTCACTCAACATCAGTGAGTATCTTTTCGTTTCATATGGCGTTGTCAAATTTAGAATCTACTTATATGTCGCAAAGTATCAAGTCATTAAAAGCCTTATTTTTTATTACGTTCGGTCCAATTAATGAAACATAATGTTGTGTTGTAATGTCAGAGCTGGAGCCACTTTCAGGAGAGGAAAATGAGACGACTAAAGAATTCAGCGAAGGAATAGAAGAAAAATATTTCAAATTTTTATCAGCAATGTTGAAGACCGGCAGGACATGATATCATACTCACTTCTTAAGTCCACGCGCCACCTCATGAGATCCTGGGTTTTGATAGAAGTCGTCTTTGTCGTGGCCTTACGATTAGCAAATTAGTGGATAGGATTTTGTGGTAATTGCGCAATATTACTTTTTCGTTGAGTAGGAGGAATTGATCGATGTGAAATGAAAAGGTTTCATAGCAACATTTCAATATAGGAATGTCACTGGCACGTTGGTATGCAGGGAAACTGAAAAGTCGAGTTTTCCACTAGTAATACTACCACTGCTACTACTACTAACACTAAGTACTACTACAACCACTACTACTTCTTTTTTAATTTACTTGGGAATCGCAATTATAATGTAATAGGCCTAGGTATTCATAAAAGCATGCATGCAATTTTCGCTAGAAATTTCATTTTATTAAGAATCCGAAGCAGTGTAGTCATTGTAGTGAAGTCAAGTCAAGTCAACGAAGAGTAATAAATCGTATTTGTTACTCTCACAAGCCCACTTTTTTTTCGTCAATTTTGGTGTATAACTCAAACTAAGTAAGTATGAGCTGAGCATGTTTGATTGGCAAGTCGTCTGAGTAAAAGTGGACAAGCCGAGAGTTAGTTATCAAAAGTCCAAGCAAAAGCTAGGCCATTACATTTACGAGGAAAGCCATAGAACTTTTTCTGAATTGTTTTTCTATTCATCATCGTCATAAATGAAAAGTTTAGTAATACTTTGGCAAGCGCAATGCCACATTCAATCTGTATAATTCGTTTGTATTCGTGTTCTCCGATGCGATCGTAGTGGAGAAAAAGTTGAATTTTCGATTTCGACAGATTATCTTCGTTTCCTGCTGTTTGGTTTCGTTAGTTAGGTTGCTTTACTACTACTGCTCAATGTTATCAGCCGAGGAGCTTGTACGCAGTGAAAGGCAAGCAATATAATAATGTCCATGCATATTCCTCCGAAAGGACAGAATAGACAAGAATAGTAGAAAATTGAGAAATTAATCAGGAGTAGTTTTCATTTTATCATTGTTCAAATTCATGCATGTAAAGCTCGGCGAATTGTGTTTTTAATGATTACTCTCCTGTCTCTATATGTACGACACAATTGCATATTATGCATATAGAGTAAGAGGTGGCCAGATTTTATTCCGACAATTACAATCTCCTTTTATGTAACAACAACCGACTAAATTGAGTTTCGTCCATGACTCTCTTTCTCTCTGTCTCTCTCAAATGCCTTATGGAAATGGAAAGGAGTCAGCTCTTCTGGGAAGTTTCCTAAAAGTAATAATAATGTTCCATACAAAATGGCCACACGCGTTGACATTATACATCATCATTGCCAAGCTGAGTGTGTAACACTAGTTATAAAATTATATTAGTTTGCTTTCTCTATAAACAGGAGTCATAAGCCGGAGACTTACTCACTCACTCACTCACAATCAGACTCGCTTGCATTTCAACATTTTCTTCTTACAAAATGACTTTCTGTTGCAACGCGTCATATCTGGATGGATGGAACGACAGAAACAAGCAGGGTAGAAAGTCACATTTAAAAGCTGATGAAATTGATGACGCCATAAAAATCCAATTTTTTTTTCCTTTTGACCTAAACAAAAATGTAAGGGTGAGCGTACCTGTGTGACCGTTGAGCAAAAAAAATTAATCCACTTCGATAAAGGATTTGCGAGTAATACGTCAATTTTTCGGGTGAATTTCAATATCTTTTTATGATCCATTCCGTTGGTAAAAAGCTTAAGGAAAACATTCCTCGTAGATTTGATACAATTGAGAAAGCTTTACTTTCATAATGACATATGAGGACAGGACTACACACACACACACAAGCATTTTTCATATTTTATTCGTTTGTTCGCCCTGTCTGCTTATGGTTACTTCATGAATAATATTCAAAATAGCTCGTACGTCTCTATCCTTTTTGACATTACGCTCTGATCCTGTTCCCATTGTTAGAATTAAGTATTTTTTTCTGAAAAATATATAAACCGAATTTTTAGAAAAAAAAGTTCTTTTTTTGTGTGCATCAATAATACTTCATTCACGATTGCATTCGATCAGGCAGAGTGCCCTAAGCTACGTCACAAAGACCAAGTCAGTAAGACACGCTTACAGATAAAAATGTTAAAAACGGATAAGCAATACACATGTATATGTACGCATATTTTTTCCCCTATTGTGTGCCACATATTTTTTTGAAAATTGTCGAAACGAATTGAGCTTCAGAAGATGAGAACAAAATAAATACGATTTGCTCACCCGCTCCAATTTCATTGAAAACGTAAATGTAAATCGTAAAATGGATCAAATTTTGAACGGATTTAATGCAACCAGGAAAAAAGGGTTTCCAGAAAAAGGGAAAAATACAAATAAAGGATTTTTGAACAAAAGCATGTCTTCCCTGCCTCTGGTAAGGAAGAGGAGAAAAATAAATAAGAGAACTGGTCACCAGACTCAATGAGCACAGAAAAATAGCGTTTTTTTGGACTTACTCAGAACAAGTCAGACTAGTCCTAAGTAAAGCATAATGACAAAGTTCATTACGAAATGAGCACAAAATGCCGCACGGCAAAAGGGTAGGTGCCCGAAAAAATCAATAAACTTTTTTTTGTGATTTTTTTGATACAAAAGTTTGCCATGTTTAAAAAATACATGAGTGGAAAAATAAAGCATAGAAGAAAAGGTTTCGATTATGATGATGTGAAAGGAGTAAGCACGAGTCTCAACTTTATTTCTATTTCTATTTTTCTTCTTCGAGATTGCAACCCGTGCACCATTCTAATACATATATGGTGAGAGTGCATCATTATGCATGGAAAATTCATGTAAACACAAAGTCAATGTATTTTATATGCATGGGTGTAGTATGTGTATGGAACTTATTATTATAGGTCAATGAGCAGACTAACGCTCAAAGACTTGATTTGGAAGTAAAAGTTTACGTTATTTATTGATGATAAATTTATTACGGCCTATAGTTTTGTTTCTGTTGTATTGAAGTAGATTGACTTTTCAATAAAAAAATATATTTTTATGCAGGAATGAATGTACTTATTCATGCCAAGGTAATAAAAGGATTTTTCAGCGACATTTCGGCTACTGAACTAAGTTCTAAGTTTAATATCTTTCGTATCGTTTTAGGTCAGCTCTTTATTTTTTTGATGAACTTTCAGATTTTTTCTTGTGATCGACAAGCAAAATTTGTTTCCTTATTCGTAGGTAATGAAGACAATGATAAGCACGCTTAACACACTTTAGCATACGTACCCTGAAGAGAAATAGTTAGATGAAGGTGTCATGCCAGGAAGATGACGTTTATAACTCACCTATGCCAATTTAGAAGAAGGATTGAGAGGAAATTTTTGTTTCTAAATTTTCCAATTTGGTGAAAACAAAGAACTGGATTGGACTGGACTTACCAGATTTATATTTTGGGGTGTGTAGCATGCACAAGTTTTCAATGGAAAAACGTCGACAAAAGATTAGATGATTTCAGAGTATTTTCATGCAACTCAATTGCAAAAAGTGACCTTTTGCGGAAAAGAACCTTTTAAACTGTGGAAACTCCCTTTGAATAGAATATTGTATTTTGGCTCGAGAGAGGCATTTCCAAGAAGAAACACATTCGTGCTTTTGACGTATTTCCCCCCTAATAATCAAGTATAAATGCGTAGAATTCTCGAATTTTAGCAAAATAAGGGAATGAGACATAACCAATTTTTATATGTATTTTCTCTTCCTCCCTGAGTTTTTTTTCTGTGCTCTTATTTTTTTTTAGCTCGAACCAGGTGGTCATCATCATGAAGGAAATTGAATGTCGCCTAAAACTTTCTCGTATCACACTGAAATGAAATAAAAAAATCTTTATATGAATACATTCCTGTTTCCTAATAGAAAGTCCGAGAGGAAGAAAAATATCTATCATTTTTGGGTTGTTTCCTCATTCCTCCGAAAAAAAGTTTCACATTTTTCTATAGCTTTCCTTCGTCTTTTTTTGTTTTTCAAATCACGCGAAGCATCACTCGAGCCTTATCCAAGAGGTAAGAAAACGAAAATTTTAACAGGTTCTTATTTTTTTGTGCAATATCATGGAAGCATGTTTAAGTATACCTAAGTAGGGGCTCTTTAGTTCTTCACGACAAATGTTGACCAGAGGAAGAAAGAAGGAAGGGAAAATGAAATGAGAGCATGTGATATGTGATGGAGAAGCAGTACAAGTGCATGCATATTTTTCTGTTTTAAGAGAGAGGGAGACGAAAAAAATACAGATGAGAGGGAAGGGGCAACTAAAGCAGAATATATATTTTTTTCATTTGCCACATGCAACATCAACGGCAAAAGCAGTGACGCTGACAAATCCCATGCCATTTTTCTGTCTGTCGTATTGAGACGAGCTTTCCAAACTCCCATGATCGACCTTATTCAACGAGAAATAGTAATGCTATCCTGCTTTTCAATTTTATCAACTCTGTCTCCTATTTTCTTTACCACTCGCCACAGACTTGTGGGGGAAGAAAATACAAAACTATCCATCCACGAGTCATCTTCTAGATTGTGAAAAGGAAAAAAAAGAAGTTTCTCCATGAATGTTTTAGCAATGACTCAGAGATTGCTACAATTCACAGCTTTTTTACTTACCCAATTCAGAGAAGCCTTTTCGCATAGACGAATAGCATAAATTACATGGTGTATTAAGTTTTTTTCTAATTTAAGCAACGCTTCGTCATTGTCCAGTTTAAGGTTGGTTGTGCCTCGAAAAAAGGTTTTTTTTTTCTCCTTAAAACGATGATGCCCACGGAGATGGTTGTGGTGGTGATGATGATGATGATGATGATGATCACAAAACCCAAATGAGCTTCTTTTCCGAAGCTTTGCCGAACTTACTTTAATGATATGTAGGTAGTAGAGTAACATGAATAATGCATAGGATCTTGTGATCTAATGCCACTTTACAAAATATAAAATATGCAGTTTTTTGAAAGACTCTTGCAATTTTTGTGATGTTCTCTTTCAGCACTCCACATTCCTAAGATAGTTGCCCCGAAGAAAAGAAAGATTTCTCTGAATTTAAAACAAAGGTGCGCATTCTCTTATGCAGAATGAATGATGGTGAGATAAGGAATTGACAAAAATAAATGACCAGCGATGACTTTGAAAACTGGCGATGAAAGATGAAATTGGGTGGTATGTGATCGTGATATGCTTAAAGAATAATGTCGACAAGGAATAACTTGAACAAACTATTGATTTTTTAGGCGACTTTCGCTATATTTTCTCACAAATTTTTTATTCTTTATTTTCATTTCTCCCTTTTCTCTCTTCCTGCGGCGGCAGTTTTTTATTTATTTATACTACAAAGTGATTCAAGAATATATGTATATTAATTACTAAAATTCTTTTTTTTGATAGTGGTAGCATCAATCATCCCTGAAGAAATCAGATAGAGATCCGAAGGGAAGGCCACTTGAAACAGCTCTTGGCCACAACAACTTAATACCCTTCGGAAATCTCTAGCCGTTTCATATAAATATTTTTTATTATATAACAGACTTCGTTTCATCGGAAAAAAGAACAAAATTCTTGCGCCTCTGCATCACTTCTTTCTCCTTAAAAAACAGTTTTTTTCCTTCCACTAGGAGTACATATTAATTATACATACAATTACTTATAGAGTAGGTATACAATATCCTAAAATATTTATTAATTAATAGTAATTAATTTATAATAATTCAATAATTTAATGCTAATAATACTTATATGCACAAAAAGTTTGTATTGTTTCTATCGTAATTCAACATTGTTTAAAGGAACTTATCATTACATAATACATACGCTTGCATACTTGTTATGAATAAACCTCAACCTAACTTCAAAGTGAAATAACATTATACTTTCTTTCCATTGTACATGGTAATAATGATGAACTGAAAAATCTACAAAAAACATTAATCACACCTGGCATTTACTCAGCTCACTATTGACTAATACCTTCGTCATTGCACATTATCATTCTTCCTAAAAAAATGTTTCTTTGTCCTCGCAGAAAAACAACAACATCCAACATTCAGTCAACCAACGTTATCAATACCTGCATGTGTATGTGCCTGCCTACTATAAGAATAATAATAATAAACACGTTTTTTTCTTCTTCTCGTAAATATGCAAACGGATGATAATCATAATCATAATACTCATCATCAATATTTTTATGCTATCCAGTTGTAAATGCTACATATTTAATGTACACTGAAAAAAATGTCGTTTCATGGTCCATCACAAAAATGAAATCATTTACCATGTAACGAACTAAAAAAATCCTTATTTTTGTAGTCGATCAACAATACTTAATAGCAACACATCCTGGCTGGCTAGCAAAGCAAAGCACTAAAAACACTTCTAGCGTCTAATTTCAATTTTTTAAAAATCCTAACACTACTCATGAATCGTCCATGAATAATATGAACAAAGTAGTGTGTAAAAGAGGAACGAAAAAGCCTCTGGATGAATTAAGAATTCATATATTTAGTCATGTAGTAGTCCGTGTAGACAAATCTAATATTCTGGCCAGCCTCGGTATTGTGTTTGCTGCTTAAATTTTCGTACAAAATAGGTGAGGAATAATTTAAGACGTCATAATAATCATTGATGAACCACCCTGTCCAACCCTTACTTATTATCTCCTTTTTTATATATTTCTCCACTTTAACAAACAAGGGAAACTCAGAAAAAAAAGAATCCCGATTTTGTAGAAAGTCCACATGTAGTATATAGGACTGTCATTTTCAAAGCAAAATTGTTCTCCGAGACAAAGAGAAATAATTGCCAAATGCTTTGTAAACACTGTAAGGACAACAGTAGAATGATAGGGTTTTAAATCAAATAAGCATTAAAACACTTGACTAAAAATTTTTTTTTTCTATGAGCCGTAGTAAAAGGAAAATGAAAAAGAATTCCATGAGCAATGCAATCGAGTTAGTTCTCCAGTGGTAATGTTTAAATAAATAAAGATACAAAAATAAATAAAGCTACTAAACTCTGTGTATTTTCTGAGTGGATGACACGAGTAAAATTTAGCCATCAAGAAACTCCTCATAATTTCACGTTTTCCTGACATCTACTCAAACAAAAACGAATTGAAATTATTATTTGAATCTAAAATCAAACTGTTTACTTTTCCTTTATGCATGCGTAACAAAAGCATTTGGAGTTTTTTTTGACTGTTTGTCTCCACCTATTTCATCAAATCACATTTGGAAATGAACGAAACAAAATATAATAATGTGAATAATGAAAATTGTATGTTTTCTTTTCAACTAGTGAGTAATTATATCATTACTTGATTGTGCAATCCTCAAACATAAAAATGAAACCTACTTCTTAAAAAAACGAATCCTCCTCCTTTTTTATAAGGGAAAAAATAAGAATAAAAATTATTTAAGGGGCAGAAAGAATAAGTAAGTTGGAGCTATACTTAGGGTTCCATAAACCAATGAAAGAAAAAAAAATTATGTTGAAAGAAGGAAAATGAAACGGATACAGTAGTAGTTTTAGTTGTAGTGGCCGTTAATTATAATGCGCAATTCAAGACTCTTTCTATTACTTTCGATATTTTGTTACCACTTCAACGGTTTTTATCCAATTCCGTAAAATTTTCTCCTCGCTTAATGAGTAGATGAGCTAATCCACCAAAATAATTGCTTTTATATGTCAACATTGACCAGAAAGTATCATTTCATTTCCAATTTGACGTCCAACTTTTCTTTTTTCCCTTTTTTTACGACCATAATAATTATGATGATTGTTCAACCATTATCTTGGAACTAAAAAGTTGGAGGTGTAGTCGCTCAATTAAAATTTTTGGCTTGTCCAAGCCCACTTTTCCAATCTACAGAATCTTGTTGACGTATTACTCATGGGGTGGTAGCTACCAGGCTGATTAGAGAGGAAACAAATATCACCGAATTCGATAGGAACGTCAATACCTGATTACAAGGTATATTTACCTTGCGTCACCAATGTTCCAGCCCATCTGTTCCCGTTTCATTGTTTTTCTTCCTCCTTCAATTCATACTTTAAATTTGAAATAAAATGTAGGAGTATTTAATTCAACGAGTAAAAATAAATCCCCACATTTCATCCTACATAAAACAAAAATGTAAATTGATAAGAAACATGCATTGCTCAGGATAAGTTAGCGCAGATACTGCGTTTTTTTTTTGTCCAAAAAATGTTTTAGATTTCGAATGGTTCTTTCTTAAGCTAATCAAAACAAATGACACAAAATTAAGAATACATAGTTTTGAACTTGTTTTACAGATAAATGAAACTATACCATTGTCCTTGTTTGTTTCATTTCATGATTGTTTCTAACTAGGAATTCTCTGTTGCAATCACGCCCCTAATAATTCTTTTAACTTCTTTTTTTGCATTCCCCTGCCAAATTTATGCATGTGTGTCGTTTGGTGTTCACCAAAAAATGCTTGGGATAAAGCCGAATTCATTTCTTTCGTTTACCCTTGTCCAAACGACTTTTTTTGGTGAAAGTTTTGTCAAAATATAAAAAATTTTTGCATCCCTGTTTTTCTTGTATTTTTTATGCATTGTGTATCTGTTACCGACTTAAAACATTTTATGTAAAATACCAATAGGAATCCAGCAGTGAGTAGAGCATAGTTAAGTAAGTTATTTAATACAGAACTATCCTTCACCATTGTTTTTTATTTATAATGCTCGAAGCAAGTCCACAATAAAAAGTACAGAAGTTCGTAAGTAAGTAAAGACCTAGAGACGAAAAACTACTCGAGTCATCATCAGCACATCGTCAATATTGTAATTCACCTGCGTTGCGTTGACGACATCATCACACCACTACAAGTATATGTACTTAATAATGTAGTTAACAAACTTATGGACATTTTTTTTAGCTGTATGCATATAATTAGTCGAGGAAAATCATACATTGTTGAGTCTTTTGCTTGATGAGGCATTTCGTTATAGTTTTGTAATTAGTTAGTGCTCCGATGCCACATTCCAGCATGAACTAACGTAAAAGATACCGAGTCGCCACCATACTATACATACTCATATTATCAGGATTTAGGAAGATTTCTTTTCTCTACCTCAGGCAGTAAATCATGCTGAATGAGTGGGCTTGTTGCATTTGAGATGACGATTTTGCCTTTCTTTAAAAGTAAAAACATTTTCATTCTCACAAACAAAAAATTGTGTAACTATATTTCTTTTTGTCTAAGCAACTGTATAACGGTCACTATATTTTTTTGCATAGATCCCATCAGTACTTTGAATTTTTTTATTCCTTGTCAGCGGATTATATAAGGCGTCAATGTAGTTTTTTGTGTCTCCTTACACGTAACTTATTTTGGCTTCAGTAATTAGCCAAAATAAAGCCTTATGAGTGTCTACCTATCAGTTATAATCTTAAAATCTTCTTAATGTCTAGTAATGATTCCCATTCGTTTTTTAAAGATGTCAAAGTATTACGTAGTCCTTCCACTCCTTCTTCTGATGATACAATATTTATATAGTGCTATCGAAAACAAGGCGAAAATGATTTATCGTGTGTGGGGGAAAAGTAAAAAATGAAGGTAAACAAAAGGACTTTGTAGTTCATCCTCTTCCTTCATATTATGTCAACGATAGCACGCATACGTATCGCCTAATTTAATAAAGTGTAATTCTCCGTACAACGCACTTCGTGTAGTCATAATACAATATCAACAACAATAATAACAGTATTTTTTAATGATTTCGAATTTTTTTCATCAAGGCAACGGTTAATTTGAACAGTCAGATTGTTTTTCACATCTTTTTTTTGTAAGTAGTATTTAGTGTAGTTTTTATAGTCTTTGCTTCTACAAACTAGAAATTTTTAACAAAGGAAGAGCGTTTCATTCTCATTTTTTTGGAAAAGAATAATAGTTTATGAAAAAGAGAGTGAGAGAAACAAAGGCAACATGACTTGACTTTTCCTCTTCCTCCTGCTTTCTTCAAGGCAACTAACACTGTAAAAATGACTCTAGGTGAAAAGAAAGGCAGCAGTCAGAAGAAAAAAAAATTGTTTTTCCTTACCTACGTTTTCAGTGTGGTAATAATGATTTTCTAGCTTAGCCCTAGTTAATTACATTTTCTCCCTTATTATTAGAGAATGGATGGATGGATTTTAGTGAGTGAAAATAATGCTGTGAAGCCTACGCAGTATACATGAAAAAATCCCTTGTATAAATGCATTATTGTTTTACGTTCGTCATTATCATCATATCATCATCATTATTAATAAAATTAATAATATATCTATGTTTTATATACAGTGTTGCATTCATTTTTTTTGTAATAGTTGTGTCGAAAGTAATACATCCCGAAAAATGTTGTAGTTCTCTTTCTCCGATGAAATAGCCTATGCTTACGTGAAAAAATCCTTATTATTAGAAAGTCAGAAGGAATAAAGCGTTTTAAATCTCACCTCAGGACAACTACATTATCAAATGTAATTACATTTTTAGTTATGAAGTGTATATATTATTATTTTACAGCCGTGTTATGTTGTATTTATTTTATGCTTAACGTAGTCCTCGCTTTGCATCATAGCACAAAATAAAATAGCCTCCATTAATAATGCCAGTTTTTATGTCCCCTCACCGTAGGAAACAAGGGAGGTCATTTTTTCCTGTGCTGTGGCGCTGCAGTATCTCGGTGATCAATATATATATATATTTATATATAATCTAGTGGATATATTGTTAATGTTTTTTTTACCCTTGTATCATTTCCTTTTTTTCGACGAAATACTTTCTTTAATTTAATTTTGTATGTTTCCGATTAATACTCTTTTTCTCTTGTTTTGTTTGTATGTATTCTCATCTCCTTAAACGTAGTTATTATCCTGACTGGACAGATTCTCAATATTACAGAAATAAGTAACACAGCTACAAAACATCCTCTATAGTTAATACAGTATTTTCACTCTTTCTGTGTAATTTATCATTTAATAATCCTAGATGCTTTTGTGTGTCCATGTTTCCGAACAAGAAAAAAGAAAGGAGAGACTACACCTAAATATATGTATTACAGAGACGTCTTTGGATTGTCTCTCCTTCATCTTATTTGCTGGTGGTTGGTGGTGGTACACAAACAATATCAATGTTATGCATAGAAGTAGTTGTAGTTGTAAAAGTAGTAGTAATAATAATAGGAATAATAATAAAGAACCACTATGACTACTCACACTGCTGGATTCCTCATAAAAATTTACCTTCCTTTCAGGGGTACAAAGTCGTATGGTCAAAAAACGAGACGAAGAAAACAAGACAGTCTGATAATGGATGGTATCACGATCAAACCCTAATCAATCAGTGAAATTGGACAGTGGTGTCAAATTTTTTTTCGAAATAGTAAATACAACATAATGGATTGGCATTACTCCTGCCTCCCTAAAACGGAACAAATTAGTTAGTCGTGGATAAAAAAAATAACCTCACATGTGACATACAATAAAAAAATTCATAGAACTTAATTCATTGACTTGGTTTTTCAATCTCAAAACATTCTCCTCATTCCGATGTAGTATATGCGGACTATAAGTTTCAAGGACGGATTTTTCATTGTCATCAATTAGCTAGGAGGAACGAATTAAAATGAACCAGGTAAACCAAAGAGAGACCAGGTCGGGATAATGTTGCTTTTTTTGTCCACCAACCAACAAAATGGTCTGCCACGCCACTATCAGACTGTTTGTTTGCTTAGATTTGCGGTTTTCGTCAAAGTAGAAACACTGCGTCGTCCTCGTTTTTGTCAAATGCCTTGGTATTTCATATGTCAAAATAAAAGTCATGATTGGTTCCATATCAAGGAAAAATGGTGAAAAGCCAAGACTATAGAATTCGTTTTTATGCGCGTGTGTGAATTCTAAAAAAGAAACTGAACAAATTTATGTATAGTAACGTGCAATTCGTATGTGAACGTCACCTCTATCAAGCACCACCTGAGTTGTAGTTCTGTATGCCTACTTGATATAGAGACTATGAAGAAATCATCAGATTTTTTAAAAACAAATTCCTCCAATATTTTTCTCTGTGATATGTACTTCTAATGCAACTGCAAAAATTTCCCTACGCAATGTAATTGTTTTAAACACTCTACCTAACGAATTATTTCTTTTTCAGGCAACAACCAATGCAACGGATCCACACACGACATGCATAAAACAATAATAATGATAATCGTAATTTAATGTTCAACACTTACTGTTAGAATTACATTTCGTATTGAATGTGTTTTGTTTTTTGTCTAGCTTCAAGGCAAATGGGGTTTCACTTAAATAGTTTTTATTTTTCTTTGTAGAAAAACAAGCACACTTCTCGGTTTTTTTTGTCATAGTAATAATACTCCTTATTATGTGTAGTAATGTACATAGTCGAAAGTGTACTTATTTTCTAGAGGGAAAATCAAGCGGACGATAAAATGTAAAAAAAAGGAACACTGAGGAAGGAAAAACGATTTCGATTGATCAAACTTAAACAGTTGACCTGAACTGCTGAAGTTTGAGTTTTTTTTACACATTGTAGTTTATGCACTCCGTTTGATTTCTTTTATACACTCAAACTAAAGAGCGTTCAGTTTCAGTAGTAGTGTAACCTACGACGACGACGATAATGCACCAAACAGTTTCAAAAAGGACAAAAATCATTATTTTTCAATACTTTTTTTTTGTAGTAACGATAACATTAACAACACTGCCAACTTCTCCGGTGAAAAAAGAAGAAGAGGGCGAGAATAATAACTTTTTTTCAAGGTACAGCTAGCAACCTTCTGCGTGAATTGTAGTACATGCTGCCTTTACCTTGCATCATGCTTTCATTTGTTTCCGTTTGAGGAAAGTAAATATTTTGTGTTTTGCGTAAAAAATGTCAAAAACAAAAAATATTCACGGGGAGTTTCTGGGAATTCTCGAGAACCCCTTTTTCTGTGTGGAATGAACGAATATTTTGTGAATGAAAATGTAAACTGCGACCAAAAACATTTATACTGGCCGAATGAATTAATCCTTTTTCTTCGTGGATGCATAATTATCTATAATTGTCCTTATTCCCTAGTAATGCATCAAAAATATTAAAAAACGCAAAGTCTAAACTGAATCTAAAGAAATTCCTCGCAATAATACACAATGTTTTGACTTATCCATTTTATCCGTCATGGTACATCATATCATAAAAATTCCTAGTTTTTATAGTACACCAATTTTACGTTTTTATATGCACTGGTTTGGTGAATAATTCCTCCTAAGACTAGCGTACATCTTAAGCCTATCTGTTGGCGTAATAAACCTTAATTATCCCTTAAACAATAATTCTGTACAGTTATAAGTAAATACATGTACCTTAGTTGTGTAAGTACATGTAGAGTAGAGTAGAGTGACATCAATAGTATAAGTAATTTAATACAGTAAATATGAAAGTTTTATACTCCTAATGTTTTTAAATAGGTGAAGATCACTGTGAATCTCAAAGGCGTGCTCTCATCACAGTCGTTGTAGTTTGGAACAGAGCGAACACGCCAGTTGACTTCCCAGTGTTTTTTTAAAAAGATTTTTTTAAAACAGCGTTTGTTACTTTTTACTTTTTCCTCATTTATCATCTCCCTAAAAATTCTACACGTTTATCTGATTCGCAAAAGAAGAAGAAAAATAAGGGCTTCAAACCAAATCTGCACGACATTCAACGTGGGTGCTGCGGTTTAAGTAATTAAATGTAGTATATAAGTACGTATATAAAAATGTGTATTTTTTCATCTCTTTGTTTTTTAAAAAAACATCCCCATAAATGCGGATTTTACATACTAGCATTGTTGATTTCACACGGAAGCAAAAATCTTTTCAAGCAGACTTGGAATTGACATCAAAAATAGGAATGACTCAATTACTTTTTTTTTGTTTGGCTGACTAATGTTCTATATTTGGAATGGGTAACGGAAAATGTCATTTCTTCCAACTGACTAAAAACCACTCTGACTAAAAAGGGTTGCTTTTGTAGACTAACAACAACAACAGTAATAATTATATTATGAGTAACTTACTGACTTTTTTTTAGTAATTTTAGAGAATATACACAAGAGAATATAATTGCACATGGGTAGGTAGGTGATGTGGGTGTAATCGTTATACAACAGCATTTCACAATGCATTGTAAAATTGCTCCAATAAAAATTGTACCTACCAATCCATGGCAAAAATAAAACGAAATAAATAAATAATGACTAGACTAAAAACAAGTTTTACAAACACCAGACTCTTGTCATTGTTGCTTTTAAAGTCATCATAATTCATAATATACGTAAATACTTTTACACGAACTAATTTCTTTCTCCAAGTTTTACAAATTCGCTATTTTTGTAATAGTCGACAAAGAAAGTAATGACAGCATTCCGATCACTAGATTATTTCAACATTTTTTCCCTTAGAAATTGCACATATGAATGCACATGTAGAGTTATTTATACATCTTTAAATATCTTTTTAAAAAACCATATCTACGTTTTAGATGGGGCCACCTGTTTCCCTGTTGTTGTCGTTAGAAAAAAGAAATCCTATCTTTTAGATTCTTTTAAAAGTTTGTGTATGTAGGTAAATTGCTAATTTTAGATGGTTTAATACAGAGGAAAAAATTTCTTCCATTTTCGTAAAGGATTCAATTTTTATACATACAATGTCATCGTCATAAAGCAGCATAAATTTTCTTTTATTCTCTTCGTTTTCTTTTGCAGCTGGAATAAATTCTCTATAAATATACACCGTGTATTAGGTCTGTCATCGTCCTCATCTCGAATTTGGTTTTGAATGTACAAATTTAAAATTATTTTTGTGTTTTTTTTTAACGCAAAACAAACTCGTGACCTCTCGTATAAAAGTTCAGAGAGAGTGTGTGTGTATCGTAATGGAAATCGGAATAATTGCTCCTGTGTAGTAAAATGTTTTTTCTTGTGATTACGCGTAATTTCCTACAGCTTCTGTGAGTAATTTCCTCCGAATAATTATAAATCTTTTTGCATATTATGTACTTTGTTACTTTTTGCATTGCTACTTTCTTGTGTTTTCAAAATTTCCCCAAGCTTCACAATTGCCGCGGTAGAGAAACTCAACTGAAATGATTTGTCGTATGCTTGCTTTGCTTGGGTTACTTTTCGAAAAAAATAAGAAAGCGGCTGGTGTACATGATTTTTTTTCTCTCCTCCTTGTTTAACATTTCTGTCTTCAAAAAATACAACGTGTGATTGACCTATGACAAAACTAGCATAATATTTTTTTTCTTTTCAAATCGGTTGTATTGTAGAATCACAGCTCCTGTATGTGTATCTTTCTTCTTCGTGGTTGATGAGACGTGAAGATTGGATTCGGCTCTCCTCCACTTTTCATTTTTTGTCTATTTTTTATGGAGTTGGGGTGAGCGAAAAAGAGACACGGATTGACTGACTAACCTTTTCTCTAACGGGGAGGTAGACTAAGGATGGCACGAAATACCCGGATTGGTTACTGCTTTCCTCCTCGGAGGATGTTAGTAGAAATCCTTGCATTATGAAGTCGCCGTCTCCCACACCTTCCTGAGGCACTCCGCGTCCTTCAGGCAGGTTTCCTAGTTTCCATGCTCCTAAACCTGGGGCCGTTGTGACGTTGTTGTTGCTGGATGCTGTGCCGCTCGTCACTGTGGGTGAGACATGTCCATCAGTTTCCCTTGTCGCGAGTGATATATTTTCCGCTCCAATCTCCTGCAAAATTTAAAGTCACAAATTGTACAAATCTGTGCATGTCATAAATTAAATAGTCTTTCTAAATGCATACATTCCGACAAGTCCTTTAAGAGATGAACACACAATATATCAGTGTGATAAATGACTAGTTAAGTATATCTTACTACCATTGAATTGATATGACTATGCATACTACAGTTTATGTGGACCCAACAAAACTAGATTATCTTTTCATATCCTTAATGCAATATCTTCTCAAATTTTTCCACACTGAAGCATACTCACTTTTTTTTCGCGTCCCCCATTTTCATTTCCTCTCGTTTGTCTAGTCACTAAACTGACAGATGACTGAAGCCTACACAATGACCAAGCCGGAGGAAAAATGAAAAAGAATTTTCCCAATCTTTTACTTTTGCTTCATTCCCTTTCGAAATATATCCAAAGTCCACAATATGATTCACATTCATAGTTACTCTTCTGAATATTGGACAAGCGACGACGAGTAGAAAAAAGAGCGTAATCCATCTAACTCCAATGAAAAAATCATTTCTATATATGTACGTGTCTATACAATTTGTTATGCATCTATCAACTCCTACCATCATTTTCATTTCCCTCAAAATCCATTCCTCCCTCATCGGAAAAGCAAAAAAAAAAGAAAGAAACATATCTACAATCTATCTGCATTTCTACATATTATAAACTTTCTCTCTTGAGCATACATTTCCAATCCCAATAGTTTGACTTGGACTAACGCATGGAAAAAATAAAGCATATTTCCATGAACGAAAACACGTATGACTCAATTTCCATTCCGTTTAGAATAAGCTTCCATTTTCAATTCTATCTCTTTTTAACTAGTTGGAACGAGAGGGAAATTGGCATTTACATCATGCATCATATTTTTACGAGATACTTGTCTCAGGTCTGAGCACATTTTTTACGGCAAACTACAACGTTCTCGGAATGAAACAAATTATAATGGAACTATGAACTAACACAAAACACACATATGTTCATCCTTCTTCTTCTTCTTCTTACTTATACTATCCACTATCTGTTTGGTTGGAGGTAAGAGGAGGATGCTGCCACCAGTAAAAAAAAGTATTAAAGGGATGATTTTACGGATATTGGAAAAATTTTACGATTCTCAACTGGAAACACATTCATATATCTACACACGCAGACACACGGAACATTCCAGGGGAAACTTTCACCATTATACCTTTTAAGCATACATTACGGCACCGCATCGGAAAAGATGAAATTGTAAACAACGCCAATTTATTTTTTGCATAATAAAAAGGGAGGAGAATCTCCTGTTATTCAATGGAACGAATACGGTTCGTTCAGCTCAAACGTAATCTCCTGTTTTATTTGCTGTTCTCTCTCTCTCTTACACTCCTTTGCAAAATAATTTTATACTTTATTTATCCGCATTAATTGCGAAAACGAACATTTTACATTCGCTGTTTCGCCCAAAAATGATGTTGTTTCGTGGGCGCAGTATGTTCCATTGAAATTCATAAAATTCCTAACAAAGGCAATAACTTGACATAAAGCAGATATATAAAAACATAATATGTATTTCACTCCATTCCACAGAGAGAGAAAGAGTGAGAGGGGGAAAAGAAAAAGAAGCCCTTTACAATTCTTCCTCTTTCAATTTTGCCACAGTATGACTCTGCTTTACAAGAAGGCATTGAAATTTGAGTAAAAAAAGAAAAAAACTATTTTGATAAAATATAGAACAATCACCCGTTCTCATATGCTCCAGCAAAAATTAGCCTTTTTTTCAGTGGCTTGGCTTAGGAAACCAGAAAAGGTTTTTGAACCTTCTTTGATATGAGGCTAATATTAAAACGAGCTTATTGACACCTGGTCCACGTGTCATGCCAATTTTTTATATTCATTTTGTGTTTACCCAACACGATATCAAAATGGCTTTGATATGATATGAAATATGCTACGCTACACACACACACACTTACTCTATCTCTCTCTTTCTCTCTATTTCACCTTATTTGCGTTCATTTGAAATGAAAGGGGGGAAAGCAGTCGAAGTTGAAGCAGTATGTATCTTTTCAGATTCCTCTTTTCAAAGTCGGAATCTCAATGCAAACAGAGAGAATCAAGTGAAAAGGAATCGAATCGAGAGGTTTTTTATATTTAGGTGGGGCTAGTTTTCCACCATACAATAATTGAAACGATGGGGATAAAATACATTTCAGAGGAAAACTAAACTCGCCAAGGGAGCATTCTAACTTTTACACATGAACCATTCTTCGTTTTTACTGGAAAAGAGGAAAAAAAATCTTTCAAATGTATACAGTCAAATTTTATTGCTTTTCTTTCGGATATATACTCTTCCGTGATTGCCTTTCTCTTTTGATAAATTTGCAGCTGGAGAAATGTATGAGCAGAATAGGGATTTGCGCGTCGTTGTTGTCGGCCACCTTTTTGAAAGGTCATTAAAACGTTTCTAAGGAAAAGAGGGAGAGTTCTTTAATGTAAACTCAATATTAATGGACAACACATTATTTTATTTAGACTTTACAGTGTGAGGAAGACGTTCTTGATATCGTCTTACACAATTCTTTCACTCCAGCTGGTGTGAAGTTTCGTTTTTCTCTCCTTTTTACAGTAAAAAAATTAAAAATAGAGAAGTATTCTATGGTTTCTAAGAGATAATAGCATGCAAGAAGAAACAATGTTTTTATTTTCTTCTTAATTTTTTTTGTCTATGTGAGCACTAACCTTTTCCTTATGCTCGTTGGATAAATGTACGTAATCTTATATTGTTTAGTGGCATGGCAGTCAACTTCCAATCTTTTCTCTCGCTTCCATTGTTTCTTTTTTTAATGTTTCCTTTCAGGGTGTAATAAGACGACATAGGATGACTTTTTTTTTGAGGAGGTAAGACCAAAAACATGATAGTGGAAAAAGTATTATAATTTTATGTTCGTTACGGTTGTTTGGGGAGAACTTACATTATATTATGATGTGCCTATGCTCATTCTCAAACAGAAAGAAAGAGAGAGAGAGAGAGATACATAGAGTTGAGTATAAAGAGTGTACGTATATCCAAAAGACTCTTCTCTTGTCTCAAGGGTGTTGTTCACTCTTTCTCCTCTAAAGCTTATTTTACATTTTAATGGGTAACTCTATATTGTCCAATTAGCAAGATAAATAGAGTGTTAAAGTATTTTATGGCTGGACATGGGGAAGAAGTGCTTCAGCATCTGTCTCTCATTCTCACAGCTCTACTTGCTGACACTACTACGACTATACACTCCATAGATACTCCCTTCTTCTCTGGAGGCCCCTTCCACACTAACACATACTCCAACTCACTTTCCTCTTTTTTATCTTGTTGTTTTTTATGTTACACGGTTTTAAGTTGTCTGCTTTTTCTTGTCATGAAGAGAAATAGAGAAAGAGAGAAAAAAAGGAGAAAACGAGGGGAACAACGCAGCTACGCTTTAAGAAAAAAACAAGATAGCCTTCTCAGAAAAAGCAACAACTAGAAAGTGAGTAAGTTGCAGCATCTGAATCAGAACAGAAGAAACGAAGTGTGCCTTTCTCTCTTTTTTACGAAGCATTTTTTTCTTCTTTGCTTGATCGCTAAAGACTTTGAGTGGACTGAGGAATGACGACAAGGAAAAGGAAAAACGGAAACCAAAAAGTGAGAAAGTATGTTGTGCACTTTACGCTTCTGCAACATGAATGACTGGAGGGGGATGAAATGACTTTAAATGAGTGTATACATAGTCTTGGGTAAAGATTTACTTGAAATTTGGATGACTTTCCCTCTTCCTAACGTGATTATATTACTAAGATATTGTAGTTCCATGATGCTATATGCTATTAAGAACAAGCTATACATGTAAGAGTATGCGTTGTCTGTTCTGTAAATTGTGGTATGGATTTTGTTTGAATGGATTTTTGTTTTGACATGTTGGGCTTTTGAACTTACTTGTGAACTCATTGATCCCGGACGGAAAAAAGAATGATGTAACTTTGAGTGAACCATGAGATTGGTGTAGGTGGAGCAGGTAAATCTGCATTTTCGACATCGAAAGATTTTGTTGCCCCGCTTTCGCTTTGTTCTAGTGACGCGATGTCCTTCCCTTTGTTTACGAATAACTGTCGAGATGACTTTGAAGACCACTTTGTTTCCTTTGTGATCTTCATGAATGTGTGAGATGCACTCTGTTCTGGTGTTGAAACGAGCTTGACAGGAAGTACATCGGAAATGTGAAATTTTCCTTGATTTTCTGGATGATTCATTGTTATCCTCTGCCCCTTGATAGTGTCGTTTCCTCGTCGTGGTCAGATCCGCTGCTGTGCCGTCATCTTGATCAGATTTATCTGTTTTCCCATCATCATCTTGTTGACGCGCTTTGTTCGCGTTGAGTGCCATGTATAAGCTGCTCGCATTACCTGAGCTGCCGTTGAGGAATGAAGGATGCATTAGCCCACCACCTCCTCCCGAGTCTCCACTAGGATCATTCTCTGATTGTGTCAGTAATGCATATTGACAGGATGAGGATGCTGCTGCAGCAGCCGCCGCCGCCGTTGGTGTGAAGAACGGGGCCAACACACCGGACATTTGATGGCCTAAAAGGTGCTGCTGGAAAGCTTCTGGCTGGGAAAACGAATGGAAGCACATCGGACATTGGAAAGGACATTTGGCATCTTGTGTAACAGGATTTGTATTGGCTAAACCTGTATGCGTCCTTTCATGTGCATACAGATAGACCAAAAGTGAGGTAGTGAATGGACAGTAGGAGCAGCGATACAGCTTGCTACTTCCCCCTTCCATCTTTTGGAATAGCATTGTCAAGGGATCTAAGACTAACCCTTGGGATCCCTCGGGAAAGCCTGACGCTACAGCATCTCCGAGCAAGCCATGTGCTGAGGCAGCACCCAACTGATTCCCGTGTTCTTTGATCAAGTGGGATCTCATAACTTCCGCATCTCCGCTGGAGAAGCCACAAAGAGCACATTTATTACCGTCAACGCTTCCAGAGTACGACTGTTTCTGCCCACCATTTCCATTGCCTCCTCCACTGCTTTTTCCTGAGCTGTTGCTACCTCCCCCTCCAATTCCACTTTTGCAACTGCTGCTGGCTATGTTATTGATGCTCGTATTGCTACCACCCTTTGACGCCGATTTCGGAGACCGTCGTTGTAAACTCAGGGATTTTTCGATGGCTTTCCACTTATCTCTGCCCTCTTGACCATGATCTGATTGTAAGTGGCTTTTAAGCCATTTCGAACTACGGAATTTCTTTCCACAAAGTGGACAGATTTCGGCAAAGTTATTGAAAAACCTTTCACTTACATCCTTTGGCATGAACGAAGGAGACACTTCACCTTGTCCAACGGGTGACCCTGCATCGACTGCAACTGTTGCTCCTGTCGACAGATTCATGATCGGTGGAGTTACAATGGGAAAGTTGGGTAGAGTTTGGGTTGGAGGTCCTGGTGTGGAGGGGTTTGGCGGTGAAGGTCCATCCTCCATTATTCCATGAGTGTTTTGCTTATGAACTTTTAAGAAATACTTGGAGCATAACTCCTTGTTGCAAATATCACACGTGACACCTCCAAGTCCAGTACTGCTCTCAATACTAATGCCATGCATTTTTAACATGTGAGTCCGCATGAAGTACTTGTTACAAAGCTCTTTGTGGCAAATCGTACAATAACTTCGACTCAAAGAGGGACTAGGTCTTTTCACAGGACCCGAGCCTGAACCTCTATCACCACCACTATCAGATTTTGATGGACTTCCTCCAGACGTTCCTTTCGGCCCAGGTGTAAGAAATGCGGAACCACTCAAAATGCTTGCTGCAGTGTCTCCCACCGTTCCATCACCTCTATCTTTTTGGGTGCTTGATCCACTACTTCCAGACATTGACCCTGTTTCGTTCATCTTCTTTCCCATACCACCACTACTAATCTCACCTAAAGGCGACTCAATTTTAACTCGAACTCCTCCGCCTGAAGAGTCTGGTGGAAATAAGGAACTGGAAGAATGATAATGCTGAATGTGTTGCTGGAGAAAATAGCTTGAGTAAAATTCCTTCGAGCAGATGGGACAAACAAGCGATGACCCAATACCCGCTTGACCAGCAAAATGAGATGTGTTTGGTGATGTGCTCACATTCGCTAACGGAGGGCTCCAGGCCACCGTATTTGTGGACACTCGATTCAGCTCCATGATCATTGTCTGAAGACGGCGGAGGTCGTCAGAATCGGAGGTTCCTTCCCCTCTGTTTTCAATTTCAATGTTTGCTGAGGTTTTATTAGCGGAGTCTGATTTCCCTTCTGGCTCTGCATCAGAGTCGAACCCTTGGTCTGTGTCCCCTTCGTTTTCATCTTTTCCGTTCGACGACTTTCCCCCTTCACCGCGCCCGCCAGGACTGCCACCATCACCACCACCTTGAGTGAACATGGAAGCCGCTTCAGTTAGCAATTTCGCCGTGAGCGGATCTGATGTTTCTTGTTCGGATTCTGGGTGAAAGTAAGACTTGTGCATTCGGAGAAGGTATATCGTTTGGAAAGAGCGGTTACAAATATTACACTCGTAGTCAACTTCCGCATTATTCCCGTTGCTGTCAAGAGCTGCCGACTCCGTGGCAGCTGGGTCATCAAATGCAGGAGGCATGGGCTGGAATGAGAGGAGAAAGGGAGGGAATGCTGATTGCAACAAAAGTCTATGCTTTTTGATAATATGACTGCGGAGCAGTTGTTGGCTTGGAAATTCACGGAAACAAAACTGACAGGTATTCTCTGCATTGCTGGCTCCCAGTTGTTGCGGCTTCAATTCCAAGGAAGACAGTTTGAAAGATGAATTCTCGCCAAGATTTTCTGGACTACGCAACCTTGCACTCTCTCCACCACCGCCAGTGGTGGCAGCAGCAGCTGCTGACATGAGTTCAGATTGAAATGTGCTTGGAGGAGCATTTGACTCGTCCGAGTTGGCCATATCTGTCTCTTCCCTCTGGTGCATGCTCTCATTCGGCCCGCTACTACCTGCACTCTCTTCCAAATGCTTCGCAACCAAATCCATGCCCAGAGTCTCCAGACCTATATCTCGAAGTGTTGGAAGACCTGAAAGAGTCTCTTCTACTGAACGCTTTTCATTCATTCCGTTGGAAAATCCATGACGACTTGACTTGCCGCTGGTGCTTCCGCATTTGCTTTCCGGTGGGATTGGAATCCCGTGTATTTTTGCTTTGTGCCTTTTCAAAAAGTATTTGTTGCAGAATTCCTTCTGACAAAGTTCACAAAACGATTCTCGCTGTAACTGTAACGCTGATGATGATGTCGTGTTATTATTTGTCCCATTTTTCTCTCCAGTTGAGAAGCTAGAGCAAAAGGAAAATGGATTTTCGACAGCAGCAGCGGATGATGATACGCTTTTCAGCATGGACGATGCCGAAGAGGATGATGATGATGCAGCGGAGACAATCTGCTGCGGTTGCTGTGAACATTGCGTGAGAGGATTATTGACACTGCTGTGATTTATACTGAGAAAATTAGAATTCGACGGAGAGGAGGATATTGCTGCCGCCAGTATTTGGTTGGAGGTAAGTGAGGCAGATGACACTTCGGAGTAAACGCCATGTTTATTTGCTTTGTGGGTTTTGAGGAAGTACTTGTTACAAAATTCTTTGTTGCAAAGGTCACAATACGCTTCAGGATTGAAGATACGATGTGGTGGCATGTTTGTCAAGGAGGAGCCACCTTGTCCATTCTGGTTAGACCCTGTTGATGACGTCGAATTTGGTGTTCCAGGTGGTGGATGCCCGGAGGCGTGAATGCTGCTGCTGCTCGTAGAATTGTTCTGCTGAAGATTTGATGACTGCTGTTGGAAGTAATTTCCAACTTGTGAAGAAGCTGTAGGAAATATCGCCGCAAAAGGACTAGAAAATAATGGAGGAGAAAATTGTTGTCGCGAAATGGTTGGAGACGCAGATCCTGTTAAAACTCGGGTTAGAGGAGACGGTGAACTTTTGGTCCCTTGTCCTGCAGCTTCAGTCTTGTCTGTTTCGATGGAGGAATTGTTGTTGTTACCCGTTGGCTGTACATTTAGACATGAAGTAAGAACGGATGACGACTGCGCAACCAACAGGTTATGTTGTTGGCCCCCAGACTCAGAGTCAGGCTCGTACTTCAAGTTCAGTGGAAGCTGCTGCCGAAGAGTGGCTGGTAGTAGGATGCCTTTCTCATTGCCAGACTTCTCCTTCTGCAATGACTTCGCCTCAGGATTGTATAGATCTTTCTCTGTTGACAGTTCACCGGCCTCATCTCCTTCGGAACCTGTGCCTGCACTCTCCGACAGGAGAGAGCCATGCTCTCGCCCAGGTCCGAGGGGGAGCTCGGTTGCAGGGATTCGAACTGGACGTGACTGTTTTCTTCTCTTTTTACCTTTCGCGTCCATCGATCCTCGAAAATCTGCGGTTTGGGACTCGGAATCGAAGGAACGGTCAAGTCCCTCGCAGGTAGACCAAACGCTGGGATTATTATCCCCTGGGAGAACGGTACTGTGCTGAAGAATCTCATCGTTTCCGCTTTCGAAACTACTGTTACTTTCAACGCGACAAGTTTCCTCTTGTGGAGGGTTTTCGGAGTGAATTAGTGTTGATGTAGCATGGAGCCCGCCTGTTGGCCCGCCATTTAATGTAGCTGTTGTTGCCATCGCCAAGTTGACACACCTACATTAACTCTGATGGCCCGTGACCCAACTAGAGGTCGGAGTGGGTCCAACAAAGAGTTTCGCTGAAAATTGAAGCAAAATAAGTGACCTTTCAGCAATTACATTTCATTCGCATTTTGCGCTCGAAAGCATTCTACCAAAAACAATTACAGCAATACGTACAAGCTGTACTAGCTGAAAATCACTAAATCAAAAGACCAATTTACAAACCAGGTAGACAAATTTTTTAGTCTCCTTGAGAAATTTTGAAGCCCTACATAGTCTCCTTTAACATGCATAGCTCACAATATTGACGAAAATTCTTTAGATGATGAAGATTTACAATGATTTGGATTCTGAAAATAAGCTTTTTCTTGACAAGCTATAAATTGTAAAAGCATTCGCAAATACACTTCGTATTATGAAAGGGATTTGCTGCAAACTTGTTCAAGTTATTCAAATAAAATACGTAATCCGCCATTATGGGGCAAAGCGCTAATTAGTTTGTTTCAGAGAAATAAGCAGAGCCAAAGTTAATCCGACTTTATTTACAACAGCTATTTATTTAGCGTTCTTATTTCTTTTAAAATCCAAGCAAATTATAAACACTTTTACATGCATCAAAGCAAATGAAAAAGAAAAAAAAAAATATGTTAGTTCTTTACAGATAAGGTTTCCTGGGATCTCAATCTAGGAGGATAAAAAACCAATGATCCTTGCCTTTGAAATCTGCTTTCAGAATAGGAGAGAACATTGTGATGAATCTTCAAAGCAACTTTCCTTTTTCCAGCGGTAGAACCCTTAGGGTTCATATTAATTCCCTCATTATTCTTTTTAAAAAGTCATGTACAATTTGAAAATATCCTAAAACAATATTGTTTATTTCAAGTCTTTTTCATAAAAAGTTCTCAAGTATTTATTTTGCGTGGAATTTTATACACATCATCACATTCACAATAAATTCTGTAGACTAGAAAACTGAGAGCCTAATGAACTAGTGGAACTGATTATCATTTGTTGTAAGTTTCTGACTTGACTCGGTTTTCTTTTGACAGGTATGCATACCCTGGGGTGATCTAAGGCATTTTAGGCATGAAGGCTAGACAGTGTGCAGTGCTCCCTCTACGGCACAGACTTAAGTGTTCGCACTTTTAACAACTCATTTTGACAGTATTAAAAATGAAATAAAATCAATTAACGAGGAAGATTTGATTTTTAAAATTGGTATTGCTACATCTACCAAATGGAAACTCGTGTTCCATTCCGTATATCATGTGAGGACGTCACATGGAGAAAAGAACGGGAGCTCAACTTTTTTGGAGAACATTTTCTTCTAAAATAATAACAAGTTTTACACTAATACTCTCACTACAACAGCCAGAGCACACTGTGAGACTTTCTTTCATCGTCACACAGTGTTAAGAAATTAGCGGGGACGAGACTTGTGAAGGGAAAAAGTAAAGAAAAAAAACCTTCTCCACTCAAAACTCTTTCTCCCTTGCCTGCTGGCTCCGTCTCCACTTTTTTTTAGTTCTGTCTTTCTTTTTCATTCAGAATGAGAGTGAAGAAGAGTCACAAGATTACAGTGCCAAAAAGCTAGTTTTCTCCGTAGAGCAGACAAAGGAAACAGAAATCAGCGCGGATACGTGCACTCCTCCTTGCATGTTTTTCTTTTTTTTTCTTCCTTCGATGCGCGTGTATGAATATCAAATTTTTACTCGTACGTTTTACTTGTCTTTCACGAAACGAAAGAGTTTCGCATTTCCCTGTCAGCCAGAGTCATTTGTAAAATGTAAAGTCTGAGAAGTAAGACTTCCTTCTTTCTTTACATCACACGGTGAGAGAGGAAGAAAAAAAACAATGACAGGATTCCTTTTTTCTTGCACAGGGACTAGAATATAATAAATTATTGCACTTCCCGAAATAAAACAATGACTTTTACAGTACGAACAATCTCGACCGAATTTGATTAGATGAGTGTTTCTAAACTAACGTCACAAGTCACGATCACTCCCTATCATGTAAAATACAATGTGACTAGTCAAGACCACCTCATAGGAGCAGTGACATTTTTTTTAAAGTTCTTAATTCAAACAAAATCTTAAAGATACAAAACAGTGTAATGTCATCTTTTTTCTTTCACGTAAAAAAATCTATATTAATCGGCACTTTTTTTTCTTCTTATGGATTTCATGAAAAGGTTGAAAAAAGGTTCTTTTTCAGAAGGAACGGTGTTGTTTTTATTTCGTTTGAATGGTTTGTGATGCGATGATGATGAACCAAACAAAACGAAACCTCTCCGTCTCTGGAGTTGGAGTAGCACACGCCGCGCACCACCACTCTCTCACACTAGCGTAACAAAGCAGCTCTAGTAGTGGAATGAGAGGAAAACCCTCCGTAGGTAACGTTGTCTTCAGCTCGGCTCACTTCATATCATCATCGTAGGTAGAAAAAAAAAGAATAGAAAAAGGGAAGAAACGAATTTTACTGCTGCTGGTGGTGGTGGTGAGTGAGTGAACAATGCAATGCTCTCTGAAAGAAGTGAGTGTCCGTGTTAGTTGCAAGTTGTGTGTGTGTGTGTAAGAAGACTACGTAAGTACGTGGCGTAGTAGTAGTAAGTTTTTTCTTTCCCAAAAAATGAAGCAACCACCACGAAAACCAAACCAATATCGATACTACATTTTTGCCCATGCCATACCTCCTGCTTTGCCTTTGCAATGCAACAGAAAAAAAACCATTCTTGTTGACTTGGCTTCTATGAAAAACTTGCTCACTCACTCACCATCCAGCAGGATAGTGGTTCGTACGCATACTTTCTCTTTACAAAATCCCGACTTTTTCCCCCAATTCCATAAACCCCTATGTTTTTCTCATAATAATGCATGGAATTAAGGTACCTATATATATTATGAAAATAGAGAAGAGATGCATACAACAAAGCCAAGCCAAAAGTGAAGTAAGTAAGAATGCTTGCATGAATCAATCCTTACATGTACCTATATAACAACAGAGAGAAAAAAAAACGATTATCGTGGCAAAAGCAGCGGCGGATGCCCATATATTTCTTTTGAACGAGGTTCACTTCATATAAGGGAAAAAAACTTTTTTTTTGTTACTTTTAGCTCAATATGCGACTACTTTATTATAATAATATGAAATGAGTAAAGAGAAAACGACCTTTTTTCTGGAAAAAAAGTATGATGAACGAACGAACAGAGCTGAAGTGAATGTGAGAGGAAAAAATGTAAAATTTCCATTTGTCGTTCACAAAATGTTATAAATGAATGAGGAGAGCCATTTTCATCGCAGTAGATTGGAAGGAAGTATCACTCTTTTTTTTCCTTTTTTCAACCTTTTAAAATGGGAAACTTTAATATTTTATGCGGCTGATATTTTAGAAGGTAAGATGAAAATGATTGATTTTATAAAAGGACTACTAGCAAGTAATGGATGGATGGATATTTGAGGTCGATAAACGGGGCTTTTACCTTCTTCGTGGTGGTGGTGGAAGTGAGCATTTTTTATCATGATTGTGGCAACATTCTTCTCGCTCTTCGATTAAAAGACGAAACGAAGAATAGGAGAATGAGGTTCAACAAAAAAAATGTAGTTTCAAAACAATGGCTCAATTTTAATGGTATTGCTTTGATTAAAAGCTCATTAATGAAGAATGTAAAAAATTCAGAGAAGCCAAGTCCAATTGTAACGTGTAATCCGCTCTAAATCATAATTTCATGCATTCAACGTAATGTCAATAATTCTTTCGATCAAAACAAAACAGAAATGATTCCGAGAAACACAAGTAAAGGTATTGGAGCATAGTTGGAAATAGAGTGGTGGTTTGGTTTTCGGTTTTGGTGATTGGAAGATAATGAAAACAAAACAAAGCAGTTTCGCTTTTTCAATAGTTGACTTGTTCACATTTTGCAAATTTACTTCATAAAACTTGTCAGGACAAAATTCGTTTGCAACTTAATATTACAATTCATGTATTTAGTTGTTAGGTATTAATGTCTAGATAGGTATGCGAAATTATGAAGTTTTAGACTAGAACGAGAAGGCAATTATTTGTGGATGTATTTTAATAGCAAAAGTAGAAACAAGATGGAACAAAGAAAAGGGATTTTTAAAAAGGTAAAGTTGGATTGAGCGTAATCAGCAATGTTCAATTATAATCGCATTTGTGCACGAAACTGTTGGCCAATCAACTTAACATGTGTTTAAGTTTAAATGATTTTTGGAGGCTTTTTCTATATGTAAACGTACTGCGCATGAATCAATTAAAGAGACAAAAGAAGGCAAACGACTGATCAATAGAATATAATAAAGTTTATTTTTCTATAGAATCAAGCAAGTTTTTTTTCTTCTTCCAATTACAATTAGCTAATTAAGCATTTTTTTCTAATTCTTCCCCGCCAGCAAACATGTCATATGTGAAAAATCTACTATTTTCCAACTTAATTCTTTCTTTCGAAGAGAAGAAGTAAAAAAAATGCATTCGCCCAGTAGAAACAATCTAGCACACCATCTATCACGATATGAATCAAAATTGTCTGACAAACAAATAATATGACAAATTACGAGGGACCACCCATTTACATCGTTCTCGGACCTGCCTTGTGAAGCAATAACAGTAGCACAACGAGCAAAAAGAAACATTTTTTTTTCAAGAAAATTACTCAACGTTCAATTATGAAAAGGCAAGTCTCTCTACAAGCTCTATTGTTTCAACTAGAAAATTAAGGGAGAAATTATGGAGTTGTTTCTTTTCACTGAAAAATGTTCGCTTTTCCCCAACACACACACATACACATGCACATGAACACACAGAAAAAAAGTTGCTCGTTTATTCTCCTCTGTTTCTCTTCATTTTCATTCGAGTAGAAGGAGTACACGTTCTCCCTGTATTGCTTTTTGTTCTGTCGTAAAAAATCTATTTTTTTCGACATGGCCACTGGCTTGTAGATCTAAAAATAAGAATAGCTTTAGAACACAACGTGTAACTCTGGAAGAATCGACCCAATTTAATAAAGTTCATATCATATCTCAGGATTTTCGGCATGTGAGTGACAAATATTTTTCCTTCTTCGTTCAACTCATGACACAAGTATTACAATGATAATTTTGTCTGTGTGACGTAAACTTCTTAAAATGCCAATGTAATTTGTTTTTTTACGGCGTTCTTTTGTAAATTCAAAATATTATTGAAGTATTTTTTTTAAAGTTTGCAAGTCTTTTCTTTCACTGCGTAGTCGACGTAGTAGGATAAATTATCGCTCATCGCTAATAAAGTAGGATTCTTAAGGGTTTTTCTATCAACCAAATAAGTGTGTAGTCGATGAAAGAAAATGAGAAAGTTTTCGCCTTCCTTCAGGAAAAGTCAATAAACGGTATAATAAACAAAAAAAAAGTAAAGTAAGTCTTGAGAAATCGGCGGATGGATGTAAGAAAAAGGGGACAAATGGTTTTTTTTTTGTAGAGGGACCTCCAAAAAAACTGAAACGCATGATAGTCAAGCCTTCCATGAAAGCAGAGCTTAAAAAATGTGAGAGTATACTTAATACGCGTGTGTAGGTTCATCATCAAGCATTACCATATTATCCTTCCACGTAAGTAGGTATAGGCCTCACTACATGTTTTCCTTTGGCCCTTAAGAACTATTTCCAGAAGAGATAGATAGATAGATAGATAGATATAAAGGGTAATAAGATTTCTTCTTCTTTTTTCGAAAGTCTTGAAGAGAAAGGAACGTGAGAGGATATAAAAGAAGAGCTTAGCACACCGTTGCGTTGCCTTTTGCTTCTTTCATGAGAAACACTATTACTTTCTACAGTGTTTTTAACCCATTATCAGCAGTTTCTTGAGAAGAAATGAGTGTCATGAAGTGAAATGTGTGAGGAAATGTATGAATTCAACACTATAAAGGTACATAAGATATAGTCCACAAGCCGTCCTCCCAAATGATGAAAGAAGTAGGTATGTATATTTGTAGTAGTGGTAGTAGTAGTAGTAGTAGTAGTCAGTGTGATCATATATTATACGATTTAGTAGTAGACATTCTTCCAACCACCAATATAACTTATGAGTTTTTCTTCAAGAAAAAACGTATTATGACTTACGTCAGCCAAGTATTTACTTTTCTTTCTTGGACTACCAATCACGGCGTTAACACTTTTCCTAGAGAACATTTTTTTTTACTTGGACGACTGGACTCTACTCGAACGACTAGGCAATGCAATGTAATACTTTGAGTTTTCTCGTATTTTCGGAGCTCTCAAAATTAAATGCGAGATACGTGAAGACGAAAGCGACTTTTGCCTCTACCAATCAAATCGTTTCAGCGGAAATGTTTCTAAACTGTTTCTATTTTAATGAATATCCCAGGAGAGTCAGTATTCCTTTTTTTCTTTCTCCCTTTTCTCTTCCACATTCTTTTTTCCTAATCTGAGGTTATTCTCCTGGAGTTGCGTTTTTGTTCTTTGTACTCTCTTGCTGCGATTTGTTTTCTCCAGTGGAATTAAAACCACTATGGAATTCTACATAAAGAGAATTCCTTTTGTAATGTAAGTTCATTAAGGAAAACGAACCACATCTGGATATGAAACTACAATACTTACTCGAGGTCCATGCTTGATTGCTAATGTTGAAACACTCATCATACACCTGAAGGAAATAAAAGTGTATTACTTGGAACGGGTGCAATTTGCAATTTGTTGTTGTCCAAAATCCGAAAAGAAGATTTTGAAAAAATAAATTGTGAAATGGGACTGGAAAGTAAAATTGAGCAATTTTTCCCCTCCTTGTAGCATAACGAATGAACAAAATAAACTTGTGCCATTCTAATAGGACAATTGTGTTATTAAATACTGCACACATGCGTCAATTTATAATTTTCTCTCATCGTTGGTCGTTGTTTGTTCCGGGAATAAATGTAGACTTGTTCATATTTGTCGTTGAAAAAATTGGTTGTTTTGTTAAGTGCATGCATTTATAAGGAAACTATTAGTTGAGTCCATCACTTTTTTTCCCTCGATATCAAATACGCTCTTGGCGCTACTTTAAATTGGCATTTAGTCAACTTATTTTTTTCCCCTATTGAGTTGTTACAAGAATAAAAAAGCAAGCATTAATAAGCCTACTACAAGCATATTTCTGAACAAGCAGGAGTGGCATATGATTGTAAAGGAGGGCACGAACAACACATGCGGACAACACTGAACAAGAAGCTTCACCTCCCATGATTACACTCACTAAATTTTAAATAAATTCAAAACTAGAGATTGACTGGGTGGAGAATACTCCATTAAAAATTCAACAAGCACAAAAGCTAAACAAGCTGGAAAAAAGCAAAGTTTCTGCGTTTTCGCCTTTTACTCCTACCACTACCACAAATACTTTCTGGGAGAGTTGTAGTTGTTTGTTTAAGGAGAAAATTTCTGCTAGTTTTACTTTCCCCTTTTTCACATCTGATATTTATATAACTGTCATTCCACTTTAGAACAGCGTAATTCAACAAAAATTGGTTACATTAGAAACAAGAGTAAGGGAAAGCCTAAGGTAGGATTGCGCATTTAAAAATTAGTCTAACTTGCCCGAATCATTTTTTGCAAGCAAAAATCCCCCACAAAAAATATATACATAATATAACTATGTCACACTTACGATCTTTCTGACCTCCAGGTTGTATATCCGATTCTCTCAATGTTTTGTGCAAATTATGAGTGGACGATAGGATAAAAGAAATTGTCTGTAACGAAGAGTGGAATAAGTTAGTAGAAAGGGCGACAAATTTTCGCTGATCACGATAATGATGATGGTGGTCAGGGGGGCTATTAGCGAGTAGACGATGATGGTGACTGTCTTTGTAGTGTGACATACTCCGACTAATTATTATCGCTTCCAAGGCAACCCACTTTTGGTATTCTGCAAAAGAAAGACACATTTCTTTATTAATAATACCTAGTTGAATGACCAATTCACTTTCCAGAAATGCATTTCAATATTTATTCCTCTATTTACAGGGAAAAAATGATGTAAGAAAGAAAGGTGTTCGTGTCTCAAAAAGGTAGGATAAAAAAAGAAGTGTTTCACGTGCAAAGAAAGGACACGTGTATGTAGTGCCAATAGTACTGTTGAAGCAGGCCCAGGAGCATGAATGGAATGTGTGTGATACAAATAGGTTCTGTCATTCTAAATGTTTTCCTTTTTTGAGTGCAAGAGCAAAAACAAACACAAGATATCATCTTTCATTCTCTTTTTTCCTCTTTTTGTGAAAAAGCACTTTAAAGACCTCTTGAAAGAGGTGCATGTATACCATGTTTTCTTTTAAAAATCTTTTTTTGATTAGATGAAAGGAAATCAACTTACTTGTTTTCCTGTTTAGGTGGGTAGAGTTTAAGGCAATTTCACCATCATCAAAGTAAGGCTTGCGCCATGGATGAAGGGTAACACACATTCAAACTTAAATTCACATGTAGTCTTTTCTAACAACTTTTCAAGCATCGAACAATATTACATATTATGGTTCCATTCCAATTTTCTTTTACACGCATTCATTGCAACTTTCACTTTGTAACGTTCATAAACGAGTGACTCGTTTGTTTTTGTCTTGTACTTGTTAAAATTCAGGTGTGAATTTGAACCCAGTGAATGAGCATCGAGTCGCGATTGTTTTTTTTCTGTTTTCATCCAATTCAAATAAACAACCTTTTGTGTAAATGATGATGATGATGATGATGATTCATCCTGTAGCTGTCACCTTCATTCACAGCAGTAAAATTGCACGCTTAGTCAAACAGACATTTGTGAAATAAATCCGAGGAGTACTCTCGCGGATCTATGAACCAATCATTTTTTTTTTCAGCAAAAACTTTTTTTCTCGATGTGTTCATTCAGTCCATGGCTCATGCAATAAAGCCAATATAATTAAGAGGAAAGTGTAACGATGTATGCTTGAAAAAAAACGTCGTGGTGAAGCTGATGATGTTGATGATGATGACGATGACGTACGCTGATAATTTTTTTTCTCCTCTCTTGTTTAGTTTTATAGGTGACCATAGGGAAAGAAGATGATGACGATTCTTTCTTTTTTTTCACTGTGATTGTGGTTATGACAGAATATGTAGTTGTAGTAGCAGTAGTAGTAGAAGTAGTAGTAATATTGTTCCTCTGTACTTTGACTAATGCTCATGTAGTTCTATTTAAAAAATGTACGTATATTATTAATATGTATCCTTATTAACTTTCCAATTTCATTAGAGCGATATGACTAGTAGTAGTAGTACGAGGAGGAAGGAAGAAGCGGGAAACCACTCTCATTCGAACGAATTAAGTGAGAAATGGTGTTACAGAATCTATAATAATAACGATACTAATACACAAGGTGTTTATTTCGAAAACAGAGAAAAAAAGGGAAAATGAAAACTTAGAGAGAAACACACACAGAGAAAAATACAGAGACGGAGTCAACGGGGAGGAAGAGACGTTGACGACAAAAAACACAACAACTGCACAGTGTGACTCCCATCGTCAGAGTGTAAAGTTGGAAGAATCTTCACATGAACCTTTTCCCCGTTTTTCTCGTCTCTCGTCTTTTTCTTTTTCCATCATTCACTCACATTCACACTCACACATGCATACACAGAGAGAAAGAGAGTGAGTGAAAAAAAAGTCCAAGTTGGAAAAAATGCTGGAGTTTATTCCCTCCCTTCTCCTTTTTTTCATTCGTTCGAGCAAGGAACAACTTAGCAAAAGAATGAAAATTTTTTCTTTCCCTTTTTTCCAAAGTCTTGTATTGCATTGCATTGGCTTGCCACTGCCACTCGTTTTCCCTTTGCCACCGTTTCTCCACTGCTCTTTCTTGCCTGCCACGTTCATGGAGAAAAGTCTCAGAGTAACGTAACGTAACGCACGAGAATCTCTCTTTTCACAAAGTATATTCTTCTCCTCTGCTCTGGAGCTGGTGAAGGCATGCTGCATATAGAGCGGAGCTGCACGCTTCCTTACAACATTTTATTCTTTGCGATGATCATGATGACGACGACGATGGTGATTGTGATGGTGGTGGCGGTGGTTGTTGTATTGGAAGAAGAAAAAAACGAGATGACAAACAGTGTATGTGTGTGCAGTTTCGAACGTACCTCGAAACCCCGAAAACTATATAGAGATAGATAAGTATATCTATAGAAGAGGTCTAAAATAAGGTAAGCCTAAGCTCCATCCAGCTTTACACTTTGTTCAATGGTGATTTAAAAGAATGAAAAGTTGTGAAAGGAAAAGACTCTGTGGAACTTGTGAAACATTTGAAAACTAAATAGGAAAATGAAACGAGCCTTCTACCACGCATACTTAAGCATGCAATGCTTTCTCTGTGCGGCTTTCCAACTAATTCACTAATAGATGCTGCTCTTTTAAAAACAGACACAATGGAACGACTCAACGAACAAACATATTGCCATGCATGCCGTTTATGGTCTCTAAATTTCATTTGGATGGATGTTCATCTATTTTCTTGTTGTGGGAGTGAAGGAAAAAGTTGAAAGTAGAAAAGCTGACCAAAGCAAAGCTCGCGGTTGGATCGTGCTCTTTTCTTCCCTTGTTGAAGGTGCATTTAATTCTACTTATACATACCTAAGAACTCATTGTGTCCGCCAACCAACCAAATACTTTTGCACACAAGAAAGACGAAGGGAAAATGATGGGCAGATATGTACAGCATAAAATATTTTCAACTTTTTGACTTACGACGACTAGTCAGTCAAACTCTGGAGAATGCTTCTCACTAACTTCGTTTTACAGAAGGATGCATACGTGCATCCATTTTTTGTATAATGTAAACACACTCTCATCTCATCCTATAATGATTAGGTTTCTCATTTGTTTGTCCAACGGCAACTGCTAAAACACTAGATTTTTTTTGAAAAGCGAGTTTTCGCGAAACTAAAGATTGAGAGCAACGCTAGCCAGTTCACGTCCTACTTACATATACGACAGAATGAATCTTTCTTCACTCTACTGAAGACAATTGATTGAATAGAAAGTAAAAAAATGGTGCGGTAATGCTACGCAACATTGAAAGAAAAAAAAAACTTCTTTTATTATTGCTCAAGTGAAGCCACGGAGGCTTTCTCTAAAAAAATGACGGAAGCCTGGGACTAACATAATTTTCTTTGCTTATTAGATTAAGAGCGTGCGTAATATCAACGAAGAAAGTCATATTGAAACATACTTGTACTTATATGCATGCGTGTGTGTTTACCTGAGCAGGAGAATATATTATGCTCATACGCCGGTGTATTCCAAAGAAATTTGTCAACTTCCTAATTTAGATTTCGCTGAGCACGTAAACTTATAATAATTTCATAAATAGGAAATAAGCCATTTAACTTGAAAGCGAGATAGAATTGTGGGAAGTTTGGGATTAGCGTCGAAAGAGCCTTGCTTAATACATGGTTGCGAACTAGAGGAAAACGTGACGACACGAGTTCTGGAGCAAGTAAGGTAAGTAAGGTAGGAGGGGGTGGATAATGTGAATGTACGTACCTACCTGCGTCGCATGTAGAATCGTGTGCACGATACGACGGAGGTGAAGTCCTTCTCTTGTATTTCATGTACTTGTAATGTACTCAAGGTCAATGCAAAAGTAAAATTGTGCTCATGATGACCTCACTGTTAAACACAAAGAGGGCGTCAAAAGGATTTTCGTTACTTTGACCATGATGATGATGATGAGGATGACTAAGCCTTTTTTGTTTCAATCGAATTCTCGTGATATCTGCGGTTTCAATACGAGGCCTGGCTTGGCAATGGCATTAATGAATGGAGTGAAGTAAACTCATTAAAAATTTTATCTACCGCAGCATATCAACGGCTCTGAAAGTTATGGCGTCAGCCAGCCAATGCTGCTTTTTCAGTAGTGCGGCTGGTGAGTTGAACCAAGAGATGATTGAAAGACTTGGATAGAGGCTCGAAATGGACAGGAATATAAGATGAAATGAAAAGAATGAATGTATGTACTTAAGTATGAACATGAGCATTTTCATATCCTAATATTTTGTGACTCTAGTTCGAGCGAAACAAAAGTATGATGCATATCCCATGGTTGAACAAAAAAAGTAATTGTAATAAGACTGACGAAGAAGAATCATATAAAGAAGTTATTCAACTATATACGGTCTAGTGAGGAGAGGGAGTAAGAAGAGAGAGAGAGGCAGAGAAAGAGGAGACTAACTGATTACAAGTGAGACAAGAAATGAGCAGCAGAATACTGAGGTGGAGAGAGTAAACGAGAGACAGCAACTAATGTAAAAAGTGGTAAGCGAGAAGGAGAGGGAGAGAGAGAAAACACACAGCTCCAAAAGAGCTGAAAAGACTCGCCGTGTGGCAAGTCAGAATATACCACGCAATCGCCCCAAATACAATCGATTGAAATGACGGAAAGCAATATGAAATTCTCCATTTTCATCCCCATATATACCCTAGGATTTTCTGCCCCAAATTTTTTCTCATCACCCCTCCCATTTCCTATCTATATGAATTTATATTAATATACGACTCTTGTGACTTCTTCTTCCATGGAGTCCGCATGAACGAACACACTCTCAAGTTGAAGTTATCCAGACTAACCCACACTCACTCACTCACACACACACACATCCACACACGCTTACTATTTTTTTTCTCTCTCTCTCCCTCTTCTTCGTATTAGTTACTTATGAAAAAAAGAAGAAAAAATCCGTTGTGGATTGCTTGATCTAACTTATATGCATTATAACGGTTTTTATTATTTCCTCCGATTTTGCTTAAGCATCAGCTTACATCATCAGCGCAAGCAGGAGTGAAAAGAAGAAAGGATCAGAATGAGTATGAGAAAAGAGTGGATTTTCCTTCTTCGTCTTCATCTATTGTGAATGCATGTACTTATGCAGCTTTCTCTCGCTCTCATCTCAATGGCCTCACAACCAACTCAATGGAGAGATACTTCTTGGAAAGGGAAATAAGGTGGAAGCGGTCTCGTCTTCTGGATAGCACCTTTCGTTTCGTCTTTTCTCCCTTCCTCTCATCGAAATGAGACGCCAGGCTAGTAGTCCAGCCAGAAAAAAAGAAAAAGCTGCAGAGTACAGAGAAACGATGGTAGACACAGTCCTGTTTTTTCTCGTCAGCTTCATCGTGTAATCTAAGCAGGATTTTGCTGGCTCTTCTGTGATTTCATCCTTTTAATAAGCCATCATGCAATATAACTTTTCAGATGCCCTTCGAATTTAAAAAAATAGCGTGTCTTGTTCAAGCTAGAAAACTCTGAAGTTCACGAGTCAACTTGCTGAAGGCCAGAAATAGTACGATTGCATAATTTATGCTTACTTACTGCCACCATCATAAATCAAAATATTTTCAGGAGCGACGAAAAGAAACGGTTTTATTAAATCGATATCAACAAACCCAAAATACTACGAAAAAAAATTCAATCGCTTTTTTAAAATTGTTTAATGCAATGCTTTTTGCTGCAACGCACTTTGCTTGAAGAGGCAGTGGAAATGGCTCCTTGTAATTTACTTCATTCGAAATAATTTTAAATGATATACAATTGAATCATTTCAACTCGGAGATTGTACTTTCCATCTCAATTGTGATCGTATTGAGCTTGTCATGCTCAGTTCGTAGATCATCTGAAAATGAAAAAAAATCCAATTCCTAAAATCCAGTGGGATAATAAGTATTCAGATTTAAACTCTTTGAAATTCACCTTCCAGCCTGTCAACATCCCTCATCAACTTTTGCACCGTTCTTTCCGCCTGAATGGCTCTTGCTTCCGCCTGCATGCAATAATAACTTACAGTAAAATACTTAACATTAAAATCGAATACAAAACTCTTAGAAAACCACCTTTTTTAGCTGCTGGGATAAATTGTCGATAGTCTCTTTAAATTTGATTTCCGCTAGACGAGACTAAGGAAATGATTTCAAATTATTGAAATACATGGATTCATCAGCCATGTTTTTTAAATTACATGGGAAATAAAGAAAATTAATATTGTTCAAAAACCGTCACCAGCATACCATTTCCTGAGACACTTCAAGAGACTTCAAGTTATTTCCAACCACCTGAACTTCCTCCTCTAGTTGAAGAATTTTGCTGATGGAATAACAAATAATCATGAAAATATTCAAGAATGTTACAATACGTATGGTCGAAATTTGTATCTAGTTGAAAATTAAATTTCTTCATTACAGTTCATTATTTTGGACGCGTTCCTCAGTAAATTCAATCTCTTCTTCAACCATCGCCATTCTCTGACAAGTCTGTAAAATCATACTTTAGGGGTTTAATATGATGTTGAATGGAAGTGAAAATGGCTTTCATCTCCTTAAAGTTCAACATGAAAGGGAAACTCACATTTCACTTGTGAAAGGGTTTACAAGAGAAAGAAGGAACTTCACACATCATCACCACGATATACAGAAGGTAAACAGTCTCTGAAGACTTGAAGGGTTGGAAACGTTGTTGCGGACGATACAAACCGGGGAATCTGAAACAATATTGGAATACGATTTGTTCAACAACTGTTTACACAATTGGAATGTTATTATTTCTCGAATGGGATCTCGAATTGCACAACAAGTACAAAGTACGCAAATGTCATTGGTATTACGGATATGCATTGTAGTTTACAAAAAAAATTTAAAATTGCGTAGTTTATCTTTAAAAAATAGATAACCTCTTCAATTTTTTTGTCAGATTCTTCCACATGCGTTGTGACATCTTTGAGCTCTTTTTCCAATTCTTTCAACCTTTTCCCATCCATAAGAGCTTGATTTTCCAGCACTTTGTTGATTCTGCATACGAAATTTAATAATTGTTTGTTTGAAATTAAAAGAAACGGGAAATAATGAATATTTACATCAGCTGAAATTGAAAGAAACTTACCTGTTTGCTTCATCCCCATCTCGTTGGACGTTAGCAAGTTGATCAGTGGTTGATTTCAATTTGTTTTCTACTCCTTCAAAATTATCGTCCAACTCGTTAAGTTTCATGGATAATTTAAATCTCAGTTGTTCCGACTATAGCAAAGTGAATAATAAATTTTCGAATGTTACGTAGAAATCAAAATCATGAATTTTATAGATGGCCTCACGTCGCTAAGGGCTTTCTCTTTGTTGTCTAGATCTTCATTAGCCTTAGCTAAGGCTTCCTGACATGCTGCATACTCACTTTCCAGTTGACTCAATTTTTTCTCAAGGTCTGCCACTTCCTCTTCCCCTTTCTGCACACGAATGCTTGCTTCTTTAAATACTTTTTCTTGTGCGTCAGCCCTATCACAAGCTTTTTCATTTTCCTTTTTCATCTCAAGCATGGACTTTTTGATCGCTTCCATTGTTTGCAAATTTTAGTTAAAGGAGCCTTGAATGACAATAAATTCACTTAAATTATTTGACCTTTCCGGACTAACTCCTGACCACAGAAACTTAAGAATCCAGATTTTTTTAAACCAACAGACTACTATATTTAATTTATATTTAAATATTCTTGTGGCAGTTGTAAGTTTTTGGAATAACACACGATACACTTAAGAACTGTCAGTTTATACTATCTGGGCAACCCTGCGTTATCCAATGACATTCACACTATGAAATAGCGGGTGGATGTGTTGATACTTGAACTTTATGTTGCAAAACAAACTGCATCAAGCATTAGTCTGACTCAGGAAACGTAACATAGGAAGTATGAAAAAAGGTGCAAGCAGACAAAGCCATTTTTACGATTAGCTGCGACTTCTCTTGTTGTGATTCATTGCAAAAAAAAAGTTATCCTATTTCCTTATAATCTAGGTTATATTTAGATCGAGCCCGGAAATGAATTGGTGATACGATACGAGATCATGCATACTATACACACACGCAAACTGTTCTAATCCACCTAAATATCCTATTGTGCTTGGAAAGAATGCAAAGTTGGAAAACATGCCGATCAAATAAGTAAAATCTAAAATGTAACGTGACTCAAATCGAAATAGCTCCGATTCGAATATATAAAAACAATTTTTTTATACTTTGTACAATAGAATCGTAATGCTGTAATTTGTTCACAAGGATGAGCAATTAAGAAGCTTTGATGATTAAAAAGGATTTTTCCTACTAAGAACCAATCACTACTAAATATTTCAAATTAAAATACTTACACGCAAATTCTTTTGAAACACGAGAAGTAAACAATGCATAGTTTGTCTAGACTATTGCAAAAAAAATCGAATATAAGTGCCAAACACACTTTGTGAGAACGATGCCAGAAGTTCAAGTCGTTTCATTATGCGTTATCATCAGGAGACAAATATTTCGATTAGTGTAAATTCTACAGGTTTAACGCAATTTACCAGATCTAGCGTACACAAGAAACCACGTGGAAAGTTTCCTTTTCATCCGAATCAACCTACTACTTTTCTACTCTTCTTTAAAAAACACTCAATGTTAACGAACAGGTGCAGAATGCAGTTGTGCAGCTACCTTGCATTTTTCATTCTGAACGTGATAATAATTAGGAAATGATTTATTGCGCTGGCATGTCATATGATTAAAAAATTTTGCATATCTGTTTCGATAAATATTTTGGTTCAAGGTTAGCATTCTTCAATTATGTTATATATTCCAAAACATGGAGTAGCAAATAAAAAGTGCAAACTTATAAAATACTACGTGCTATTTAATGAAAATGGATACTTGTATTGCATGAAACTTGAATGAACAAAAAAACAATGCCTCTTCTTGGTAGACGTGAGTTGAGTTGATTCAGCTAAACAGATTATGAAATGCATTTTTTTAAAGTAAGGTCTTCTTTTGAACGGTTCTAAGATAAGGTAAGAATTTTATGTAACCTAGTTTTTTTCTGACCTAATGACGCATTTTAGTTCCCAGAATTGAATGAATCAACACCATTCATAATAATGAAATGTAATGAAGAGAGCAATGCCAACATTTCAACTCACTCACGTCAACAAGGACCGTGCTGCACTTCATTAAAAATTCGTGTTCATAAGTTTTGAGATCGGCTGTCGTTAGTTATTTTTTTTAGTCCGTATGCAGAAATTGGCAAGAGAAATAGAGCGAGTAAGATAGTTCTTATGATGACTGCCGGGTTTGGTCGTTTCCAATGGATGCGGATGTTTCGCTTCAATACTCTCTGCATGAAGTAGCAAGAAAAAATATACACATAAGTAATTACAGGAACAGCTTTAAAATTTCTTTTCAGCATAGTTCGACAATCAGGAATGGGTTTTTAAAAGAATAAAGCCAGGATTTTTTAAAGATAATTCTCTGCCCCCGCATTTTTTGCGCATGAAAAGAATGTGTAAAGATGCCTTCTTCCTCTGTTCACTATTAGAAGTTCAAAGCTGGCGACTTCCGGTTTTTTTCTTTAATGTAACGTATGTATGCTTTATATTACCTACATATCTATTGTAGATTGTAGAATTCGTTTTTTTTTGTTGTTCTATCCTCTCCAGATTTGGAGTTAGAGAAGCGCCAAAAGAAGCAAGCCTGTCTAAACTACTCATTTTGGTTTGTGGTTTCTTTTTTGGCTCGCTGGCATTATGACTTTTAGGCTGACCTTTTTCAAAATAAAAAGGTTTGACTTTTACACGACACTCATCATCATCCTCACCGTGAAATTATGACTATTGGTTATGGATACTAAAGAGGAAATGAAAGCGTGCAAAAAACAGAATGTGATGTGATATTCATAATGTGATCTATGCCTTTCATAATTGGCTTGTTTCGAACATGGCATTCCATAAAAAAGTTTTGGCATGTTTGAAATGTCGCTAAAATTACAATCTCTAAAATAAATACTTATTATTATTTTGACGAACTTACTGGCGTTACTTCTCAAATACGCTCGTTTGTTTTATTACGCGATAGAAATCTCGTTTCGTGTTTAATGAACGCCACCGAAGCACAGGAGGGGCGACCATAAGCCAAGCCACTAACACATGACACCATGATGTAGCTGCTTTTCATTTTGATGTTCCGTATAAAAAAAAATGAAATATGACGCACTGCAAAATTCTTTTAAAAAGTACATAAATTTGGAAAATTCATGTCGCAAATCTACATAAAACCAGCTGTTTACCGTTATTAATTATGATAAGTAGTTTACAGGTTCTGGTGACAGGCGACAAATTGCAGTTTCCAGAAACCTTTCGTTTTCCTTCGAAAACCTCAAACGAGCCAGCCCGACTTGCACGGATAAGCTGAATGATGCATGCGTAAATGAAAAAGGCTACCCTGGTTGAGCAAGCACATTTCCGAATCAGAAATGAGTAACCAAGAGGCCTCTGGCATTTCTTACATTTTACTCACGTCAGATAGATAGTAGTCCAAATTGGTCCGCATTTTAAAGCTGAATGATACTACTTAAAAAATTTATTTCATTCCTCCAAGATGTTTTTAAGAGTTCGTCGTATTGAACTCTTTTTGAAAAGTAACACACTTCAATGGAAATGATAGCGATGATGACACAATTATTTTGTGAAATACCAATATGCAAACAAGATTTTTTTTGCAGCCTACATAATAATCTTTTTAAAAAATTACAAACATATCGTTCCGTCGATTGGCCGACTGGCTGGCTGGCGTGCAGATCTTTTCGGAAGATGCATGCATAATACACAACATGACGGTTCCTGTATTTTTAAAAAATCTTGTAAAAACGAGCATTTCAGAACAAAAGATGTGTCTATGAGAATATTGCCATGTCGTCATCATAAAAACACACAAAATATAATGTGGCACGACGACAGCAGTAGCAAGAGTAGTATATCATTAGTTCAAATTACTTTACTTGTCCCATCTCTTATTTTTTCCCTTTCATTTCCCAACTTGCAAATCGCATATCGCGCATTGTACGAAAAAAATGAATACGTTCAAGACGACGACACTACTACTGTGAGAAGTGAGGAAAACTGAGAAGTAGTCTGGTAAGTGCAAGAAAAAAAAACTCTGTGTTCCTTTTTTCAAGAGTTTATTTCTGGGCTCGAGCTAAATATAACTCGCAGATTATAAAGGAATAAGTTTCCTTTTGTCTTGCGAAGAAGATTCACGCAACTAATGACCCTCTGCATACACATTTCGCTGTAGTGTTGGCTAAAACACAAGTTTATTTTAAAAAGCTGCATTTCAGTTCTGATCTTTTCGCTAGAAGATCCTTCTTGCCTTGTTTTCTCCAGCTTCTCATCGGCGTGTTTCCATTTTTCTCTTTTTTTTCAGGTGATTATCACATTTTTAGAAAAGTAATAGTATAATTAAAACTATTTAAATTCTTTAATTTTGTTTCTGTGCCAGTGAGTTGCGTATGTAAATTTAGAATTTGCTTAAGAGTTCGAAAGATTTCAAAATACTGTGTTTAATTAAAAACTTCTCAATGAATTGTGCTTTGAGCGTAAATGGGGCATTGAGAAAAAAAACCACTTACATTCCTCGCTTGAAAGTTTTTTAAACGAAAACTTGAATATACAAATACAAAGATATTCTCTGATCGTCCAGGTGGTTCCACGCAGTTATGAAATTGTTTCTTTGTTAATTTTGATTCATAGAAATTCTTTTTCAAAGAATTTATCAAGAAAAATGGTGTGGCTCTGTTGATACATACATACAATTGTTGAAATGGATTGGCTTCCATTTGATTATTTTAGTTCTTCTCCTAAAATTTTTGTTACTTGTAGAAAGAAGTTTGTGAAATGCCACAAAATACGAAGGATTGTTTGCATGATTGCATGAAAAAAAAATTCGGCCTCCTTCGTAGCACGTATAAATTGCATGCGGAGGAACTGTGTGGAGTTCAAGATACAAATCCCACGCAACACTGATCCCACTATAGTGAAATTCTATTACATCATTTTTTATAGAGCTTGTCAACTGAATGATGTGTAAACATGATTTTATATCCGTCAATAAAATGGGTTCAAAAATTTTATTAAAAATATAGAAATCTCTCTAGTCTTGTTGAAATATGTGTGCTTTTGAATTATGGGGTGAAATGGAGATGAATCAAGATGAATTTATGTATCGAGGAAATTGAGTAAACTGGTTCTGTCTGGATGATATCTCTAATCGACATGGTGCATAAATTTAACAAGATTTAAATATTTACAGTTTTCGTGGAAATTGAGATCCCATAAATATGATCATAGTCATAATTCATAATATTCGTACGAGTTGAAAATGTTTGAGGTTTTCTGTGGAGAATTATCAATTGAGTACATATTTAAATCTTAATTCTTCTTCTTCTTCACAGTTTTAGTTGTTGGTGAGGGGTTCGCGACCCATAAAAAAGAGTCAAGATGGAGGCCATTAAGAAGAAGATGCAGGCGATGAAAGTGGAGAAGGACAATGCGCAGGACAAGGCAGATAATATGGAACAGGTGGCTCGGGATGCCACATCCCGTGTCCAGCGTGGTGAGGAGGAGGTTGATGCCCTGAAGAAGCGTTTAGTCCAACTTGAAGCTGAATATGCCACTGCACAGGAGACCCTTGCTAAAGTGAACACTAACCTTGAGGCTAAGGAGAAGGCTCTTACAGCTGTAAGCCGAATACAACTACAAGATGATTGATTACCTTTATTCGTAATCATGATTACAATTTGATTGATTCTGTAAAGACTGAAATGGAACTGAACGCTTTGGGACGCAAAGTTCAACAACTTGAAGAGACGTTTGAGAATACCGAAGAAAAATTGAAGGCCGCCACTGACCAGCTCGTTCAAGTCCAACATGCCGGTGATGAGTCGGAACGGTAAATTATGAAAGAAAAAGAGGAGGATGGTGATAATGCTCTTTACAAATCATGGAAATCAGCTTAAGTGACTGCATTTTTGTGTTTCGAAATTGTTTAGTATGCGCAAAGTATTGGAAAACCGAGCTGCCACTGATGAAGAACGTATGAAGGCCCTGGAAGCCCAACTGAAAGAGGCTACCGCCCTTGCAGAAGAGGCTGATAGGAAATGCGACGAGGTCATTAAAATTCAGAAAACCGCATTAAATGGGATTTTTATTACTTTTTTGTCAATGTGCAATTTCATGGATTTGCTTAAATCACAAATTTGCCTTTTCAAAACATTTTTTTGAAATACTCAGTGATTTTTTTGTTTACTTTCACCCATCACCATAAAATAATGCTTGCGGACTTCATTTTTATTGTGCGATTAAAGAAACGTGCTTGAAATAATTCAGTAATTTGTGTATGTACAACCAACCAACCTGAGTGAGTATATTATCATCCACTGACTGACGTGAGTTTTTTGTTTCCTTATTCGTACCTTGTTCCAGGGATAACTCAGTTTCAGTTTGCCTGATTGCCCTGTCCTCTATCTAATCTGAGGTGAATGAACTGTGAGCCTTACCCCACTACTACTATTACAACATTGACCAGAATCAAACCAAAAAAAATATGCCAAGTGAATAAGCCGTCCTTTGTGTACGTGTTCTTTTTCAATTCACTAACTTCCCTGTGATGTGAATCATCGTTTCGTTTTCAAATTTCCTGATTACAGGTCGGTCAGAAGCTGGCCATGGTTGAGCAGGAGGTCGAAATCGCTGAAGACAGAGCCAACACTGGAGAAATGCATGAGCCCATACACAATTTTTTTATCCGATTTTCTTTCCCTATTAATGCCCACACTTGGATTGCGTAGGCACTAACGATCTGTATTATGCTTCTTTTTCCAGGAAGATCCTTGAGCTTGAGGAGGAGTTGAAGGTCGTTGGAAACAACTTGAAATCCCTTGAAGTATCAGAGGAAAAGGTAAACAAGTGCCGGCTTGTATTTCATTGGAATTCTTTGTGAACGAACTCCTTTATAGAAAGATCCTGACCTGAATTGAATTACTAAATTAGCATGTTTGAATGGATTCCATGAAATGAACTCACTTTTGATCTTATTTGAATATGTGTATAGGCTCGTCAAACTGAAATTGAGTTTAAGGCTACCATCAAGAACCTCACAGCGAAGCTGAAGCAGGTAACTCTTTAACGAACTATATATAGTTGATCAGAAAGTCAAAACATTCTATAACGCTATCATTCTGTCTATTTAATCAATAAGTGCAAAGTAGAGCATAAAATAAAATCATGCAGCATGTCTAATTTTTAGCGTTTTATATCAATCACATGCCAGTGCCAGTGCTCGGTGAAACCAGCCATTTATTGAGGCATAAATGCTGGTTTAACCGGATACGGTATTGAATTGACACAAGTTTTGAGTGATGTCATGATCTATCTGCAGCATGTCAAGATTTTATGCTCTAATGTCAGTGGTTATGTTCATTATTATTAAATTAATATACTCAATAACCAGGAGATTTGAAGCAACAAAGAAGAAGCTCATCTGGATCGGCATAACAAAGGAGTAATGCTTTTATTAATTAACAATTGAAAATGACTTTATTTTCGCTTATCACAACCTAACTTGCTATAGAGGCTTTGTCTCGTCTTTCTGCTAATCATGGCCCTTCACTATTACCATTTAAATTTATTATATTAACGGTTAGACGCTAAACTAATTACCTTGCATGGAATACAATTCAGATAGCATTGGGCTAATTTCAATGATTCAATCGACAGGCTGAAGCCCGGGCTGAATTTGCTGAGAGGACTGTCCAGAAATTGTTGAAGGAGGTTGACAGAATTGAAGGTACAAACAAAATGTCATCATTACATTTAGACTCAGACTGTCAATTGTTTTTAAATGCGAAATTGAAACTATATTATTTTCCTCTAAATTCTCACAGACGAGCTGAAGAACGAACAAGAGAAGTTCAAGTCAATCACCAACGAGCTGGAAACCACATTCTCTGAAATGACGGGCTATTAAACGCCATCTTTATTGTATAAATTTCACAATTTAATTTTTCAGAGCGTTGTTCTCGTCAGATGCTATTTTGTGGGTTGAACTCATTCGTACTTAATTACTTTCTTTGTGTGAAAATCTTTGTTATAATACGCAACATTCAAAGTTCAATTGGCAGATGATGATCAGGTTTGTATTAAAAAAAGAAATATTTACGATCCAAAATATAACCCCACAATAATATACACTTCATTAAAGGTGAAGCTGTCCGACAATGGAAGAGTGCATTCAACAACATTTTTTTTACGCCGAGAGACACATGCTTATGACGAATTCTGCATGCATTGCAAAAAAAATATTAAAACGAGATTAATTGGCAAACATTTCTTTGTTCATCTTTCTCACTGGGATTCCTCCAATGCTTTTAAATACTTGTCGTCGATTGCCTGTCGAACAAAATTGGGTAAAGTTGGATGCCAAAAATCATCTCACTTTTATTTTCATTTTACAAAGCATAAAGCTTTGATGTAAATTGTAGGCATTATTGAAGCCTCAAAATTATCTCTCATCCAAATTTTACAGCATTTCAAAGATTGATGTAAGGTTATCAGCATTGGTAGATCTTGATAAAGTTTCAAATTTTAATGTTTTTTTTTTCGTTCCATCCTTTTATAAAGTTCATTTGTATATTTCCGTCGTAAATGTTTCACATGACTCATTCATCTCTACATGCTTTCAAATATAACGAAAATGCTATTTGAGTGCATGGCAAGGCTAAAAAATACTGGCTTTCATTTTCACCATGTAAGCGATGCTATATCAGTAAGCAAAGATCCCAGTTCCTCGTATGTAAAAATCCTGTTAAAAATTACATCACGGTTTTTCGTTTGACAACGCAATTTTCCCGAAGCCAAAAAAACTCCACATGCTCGTGTTTAACCACCCACACCCGAATTTAAATGATCTGCTGCACATGTTACTTTCAACAAAGAACAACACGTTTTGAACGATATTTGTAGTTAGAAATTTTTAGCAGAAGAAAAAAAACAGGAAGCTTGTTAGTGTCACCAGAGGGCGAACACGAACGGAAAAGAACAGGAAACGTGAAATATAGATTTTGTTTTTTTCATTGTAAAGAAACGAACCAAGCAAATTTCGACTTTTATTGTTTTATTTGACATAAATACGGCATAGTACAAATATTTTAAACACACATAAATTTAAATGGCTCCAATGTAAGGGAATAGATTTCAAAGGTTTTCACATAATTCATAGGCATAATAAGTAATATGTATGTGGATGCTTTTCATAATTTAGTTGAGTAATTAAATAGTGTGTTGCCAATATGAATTAACTATATTTTTTTTGTAAATATACACAAGGGTTTATTTAAATCCATCCTCGGTTAAACTATTTTTCCTCAGAGAGATAACGTTTTTTTATTATTATAATCATAATAATGTGTGATCATTAAATTGTAAATATTTCGAATGTAGATGTTTAAGAGAATACAAATAGAAGAAGGAAGAGAGAAAGATATTTTTTTTATCAGATGATGGGTTACATTTTTTTCAACATTTTTTCATCTTTAATTATTAAAACCAGCATCTCCCGGTGAGAGTTGATGCTATGAAAACTTTTTTTTTCCATATATTTTTTTTATCATTTTCGAAGAATTCATATAATATTCACTTTTATCAAAATCTCTTTAAGAATTCTAGCCTATGTTTTTTGTTGTAACAAATACCTGTCGATTAAATATATATATTTATTTATTCATTACGCATAATATTGTGCTTTAAATAACATGGATATTTCTTTTTTATATGCTATCTTCACTTATAAATGTAACATTAACACTGATTTTTTTTATGAAACGGACAATAATATTCCTTATATAAATGTGGAATGTGATAAGAATACGAAACATTTTGCCTACTCTAGTGTCCTTTTTTTTTGGTGATTTTCTTTTCTAAACATATTAGAACAAGATTAAGTAAGACTAAGACGATCCCAGAAGTGTACTAAAGAAATAATTAATTAATACAACAGCAGCACGTTAAATCATTGCAAATGTGTAGATATTTTAAAATATGTCTCGTTCACAAAAAAATCCCGCTTTTGCTGCAAACACTTAAAAGACTAGCATACGATATTTGAGTGGCAAGTATATATGTAGCAAAAGCAATTAAGCGAACAACGAGGAATAGTGAAACACTTAATTATAAAGTCACGCATGAAATTTATCTCCTAAAGTTTTTTTTAAAAATGTATGACAGTAATTTAACTAACATTTAAGGTAAATGCAATGTTTTTCTCTTTTTTTCCCAAATCTCTCCAAGTCTTTGTGTTGTACGACGACACAGTTTGATTTGATTCATACATATACCTACATTCCAGTCATCTCATTCTTTTTTTACGCATGCATGGTTGTGCCAAACTCCATATTTTATTTCACTATAATATACTTTAGTGTTCAGAAACCTGAACAAATTAAAAGACATTTTTTTTCTCTGTTCGTCTTGTCTTATCAAACGGAAAGGTAAAGAAAACAGTTTTTTTTTAGTTTATATGAAACACTTATTTTTTTTGTAAATCTTCTCACTCTTTTGTATAGGCCTGCTTTTTTTCAAATCGTCGTTATCAATTTAAAAATGTTGTGAGTGAGTTGGTTGGTAGTTAAACTAGTAGAAATTCAATTGAACCCGCAAACTATTTTTTTTTGTTGGATAGAAAAAGGAAAAGTTAGTAATGATTCCGAGAGGATGTAAGTAAGTAAGTAATTGTTTTTTTAGTTTCACTAGGTAAGCACAAAATACGATACGTATTTTTAGTATAATTATTGCATAAAGGAGATTCCATTTTTTTTGTTGAATTATTTTTGTTGCTTGGTTTGTTTGTCCGCGTTTTGAAGCACACATCTATAGAGCGTTTTTTGGAAGGATGTTTTTAGATTCATTTTTTCCCTAACGTCAGTATATTTTGAGGAGTATTTTATCGTTACATGAAAGTCAAATTTGAAACGAAAAAAACAAATCTTTTCCATTCATTAATATTTATGCATATTAATTCTGTGTATGAAAAGAGTAGTCAAACATAAAAATTGTGAATGCGATTGGATTGCGTAGCTTTTGTGCTTTGAATCCAATTGATATTTAGACAATTTCATATTTGATATCTTTCTTTTTTTGAGTGATTGAAGCGAAAGCGGTGTGGGAAAAGTTGCATCTTAAGAGTTAGGTTATTACTTATATCATTGTAGTTACTTCAGTTACACACGTTTTATTAAAAATCTTTAGGAATGATTTGACAGAACCTCCTGAGTAATTGTATCAGCATTTTGAATTTCCTCTTCTCATCAATCCAATGTGAAGATTCTTTTTTTTAGGGACGCTACCTATATAAAAATAGACCGTCTCCTTTTTTTTAAATATCTCATCTTTTTTATGATAAATCTAAAACATCAAGCTATATTTTTTGTCGTAGTTTTTAAGTACAGTTAATTTGTTAGATTGTATATGATCATTATCAATCATCATCATACTGTCGAAATTAGTATGCTTTCAAAACAAACAAATTACGTTGAGTATAGGAGGTTCTTTTTCTAAGGTAACGGAATGCTAAAGCCAGTTTTTTTAATTAAGATTATGTTAGTTTTTAGGAGTCTCACAAGCAACAAGGAATCGTCCAAAACAAATAAACTATAAAAAAATGTTCTGACTTCAATGTTGGGACAGTATGGATCTCATTGATTTCTCATATATTTTCAGTGTTTCATTATTTTTTTTCCTTGATATGTTTCTCAGAGAACTTTTTTTTTGTAAAAGCAGCCTCCAGAAAACTTTGAGAATTTTTTTTGAAAATTTTGAAACAAAAAAAGTTTGATAGTCTGATTTTGGAAAATAGGGTAACTATTTTTGTTCTCAGTCAGAGAGAACTGTTTGAGGAGCAAAACGTTTTCTTTGGCCTTTACTTTATTGATAAATAACTTTCATTTTTTTAAAAATCGTCTTAGCATTTTTTCATATTACACGTTACACTAGAATGTCTTTTAAGAGCACACCTCAATATTTGCAATTGAGCTCTCTGCAAACAGTCCAACAATTCCATATATTTTTGTTTAAATCCAATCAATCATCCATTCCTTTAATATTTTTTTGGGCAACACTTTGATTATTTTAGTGGGAGCAAAATGCCAAACTATAAGAAACTTCAAAGGTGATTTGAAGTTGGCAAATGGTTCTACTCTGGCGAGCACATTATGCAAAAAAGCTTTAAAAATGGATAAATTCTAATTGAAGCATAAACGTTGTTGTCATGTAAAATGATGTGGTGAGATTGTACCGTCGTCTTTGCCAGTAACCCTCACGTTCACAATCGTCCAAATGTCGTCATCATATTTTTTTTAGTAGTAGTTCTCTTGTGAAAACGAAAAAAAGGTAAGAAGCCGAAAAATGGATGTTCCAATTAAAATGATGAAAAATAAATGATTGGATAAAATCACGAATTATAGCAGTAAAAATTTAATTATGTATTAATCATTAATAAATTGATAAATATTAGAGAAGAGAGAGAGATAGCAAACAAAGGAAATAACGAAAGAGCTTAACCATTTTCTTGTCTTGTGATTCATGACAGAGAAACGCTAAACGCACACACAACAACTAAGAGAACTCAAAAAGAAACTAAGTAAATTAGCATTTAAAGTGAGTAAACAACAGAATTAAAGTTGTTCTTGGGGCATTTTCTTTACAATTCACATTATCGTCCTGACAGACAATTAAATTCGCCACAAAGTACAATCGATCTTAAAAGGAATTTAAAGTAGACTATAAATATTGACATCAAAAAACTGCAAACTATAATATCTAGCTAGTATACACATAATATAATTATAATGGTAAATTGAATGACTGAAGTATTCTTAATAGCCACACACTTACAATTAGCCAAAATATAATATAATATGTAAGTAGTATTAAGTATTAAAAGATCCAATTTTTTCATTCACCGTATACATTGTCATTTTTTTGTGGAATAATGTGCATCAGCATAATATAAGTACTCAAGTAAATATAATATGCGGAAACTGCAAATATTGAAAAAATTAGACCTGTGTGTTTCAAGTTGGAACGCGACAACAAATCATCCAAACAAGAAATACTGATACCATAATTTGTGACAATCACCTAGTGACACAAGTTAATTTTACTGCTTTCCTAAAAAAACCGAAGACTCGAAGATAAGTACATGCAATTGTACCTACATTGATTTTGTGTGTGTACCTATGCCAGCCTAAAATTGCCACCTAAGAACACCCTACATGCTTTGGAACACTATGTTTTAATGTGTTTATTGCGATTCCAAATCATGATTGATCTGATCACTTTGATCTCCCTAATTTAACATTTTCTTTTTATAGATACGGTAGTAATGAATTCATTTAAGTAATAATAATTACGTAAGCTAGCTAGTCATAATGGCGAGAGATATGTTAGTATGCTTACTTTCTTCTTTTTTTCGTGGTCAGGAGCCCCTTCTCTCTTTCATTTGTTTTTATATTTTCGCCAACTAAGTTTCAAATGATGATGAAATCTATATAATTATACTTATAATGAGTAGAGAACAGTGGTTTTTTTTTCTCTGTAAAAACGTATGGCAATGACTAGATCTGCAAATTATTTTGTGAGACTGACTAGGTATTTCTTTCCTCTCAAAATAAGCGCCATTTCATTTACGAAAAAAATTTAGAATAGAAATTGGATGAACGATTATATAATGTTAATATCATGTGTTCTTGCAATAATGTAATTAAGTAGAAGTTGCCATTAAGTAACAGACCAGAAGAATGAGATGAATGCTTGCAGGAAATGTAAATAAGTTTTTTTAAAAACTCTAAGAGTGAAGCTTTGTCATATGTGCGTACCTGGAGTGACTCCAGTTGCATTTTGAATCTCATTGTTACAATTTTCACATAAAAACTTTGTTTCTTTCAGTTAATTTTTTTAAAGGTTACCTTTTTTTATTTTAGTACCTACGTAATAGACCTGATTCTTCCTCTTTTTTCTATGGTATATAAATATTAATTCTTTTCGTGGTTCTTCAATTATACACATTTTCGATTCCAATTTAAATTTCCTACAATTAATTATGACTTTTTAAAAAATGAAATTTTTTGCAGGCCCATTTCTTTTTCAAAAGAATTCACTCTCAAGGTTTTCTTCTTCTTTTAACAGTCATACCAAATTTTGCTTTCCTATTATCGACACATAACAAGAATAAAAATCCATTTCCTTACTTGTAGTCATTTTTTGTCGATAATAATTTTTTTACTTCTGTTATGCTCAGTTCCGTTAAATCAGTTGAGCATTCTCATCAGTTACTAGGAATCAAATGGATGCTTTTTTTGAAACGCGTAAGAATAATTATATGACCATTTACATTGCTAAACTCTCTTTCCTAATGAATTATAACTTTAAATTTTCTTCGTAAAAATCATTGAAAGAGAATCTTGTGACATATTTTGAGATTCATTAAAGTTTCTAAAATCAGCAGGAAAAAAATCCAGTCCTAAATTAACCACAATTGTGTTTTCCAAAGCCTTTCAACTTTATTCCCAGCAGTAAATTATCGCTTTGAGGGAAATTGTCGGTAACGTCTTTTCCGAGTGAAAAGAACCGAAAGAAAAAAGTCTGTACGCAACATTAGAATGCGAATGCCTGCTTCTATTTCAATTGGAACAATAATAGCTAAGCGATGCAAATAAAACTACTTATTATGCTAATTGTCACATTCTTATTTTGTTCTATATAATTCGTGAACCAGAAAGAAAAAAAAATATGTTTCTATCTGATAGTTAACAATCAACGATAAACTAGCGAAAAGTATATATAATTAATACGTTTTGATGTATTAACAACATTTACGTACGAAGAATGAGAAAAAAAATACGAGATGAAAAACGTTGTCAAAGATCAATACAAGGAACGTGCATGATGATATTCTCTGTAGGTATTAATATTTCATCGTATAATAATTATAGCAGTAATTAATTAATCATAAACTTTCATACATACATAGAATAATTAATGATAACAATAATTTAATTCCTAAAATACAATTTATATCATGAATACATATAAGTACTGGATAAAAGTGTTAGTACAATTCAATAACAAACTTTTGCAAAACTAAGTAAGTAAGTACATATTCAATTGAATGCAGCTTCTCAAAAATTATACATTTATATTTTTTTTGTTTATAATACATAATGTTTATGAAAGGATGTTTTTTTTTCTCACAAGAATATTGAAATATATAGAGATGCATAATATGTAATTGAAAATGTGTATGACGATGAAATACGTAACTCTCATTAAGATATAGAATTTTTAAAGAATGTTTTTTTGCTTTGTGTACATACCTTTAAATTGTATTAAAGTACAGAACTATACGTAATCAGAATAATGAGAAAAATTGTCGACATAAAAACTAACTATAAATGTGTTGTTTTTCTTCACTTCTCAAAAAGGAAGCAAGTAGATAGATACCCACTCACTGTGACTCTATGCAAATATGTCATGTTTGCTAAATCGTCAAAACGAAACAAGAGTTTTTCGGTAAATTTTTATATCATTTCCAAACTCTAAACGTAGTAAGCAATTATAATACTTTGTAAACATTCAAAGAACAGTTTTTTTCTTTCTCATCTCGCTGGCGTCTCTCTCTCCCTATTATACATACGAATGACCAAGATTGAAACAAATTTAACTTGACTGAGAATGAGTACATCAGGGAAGATGTCTAAAAACCTCATATATGGGAATTGCCTGTATATTATAATGATTTTTTTAGCAAGTGAGATGTAGAATGAGAGTGAGTGATAGATAAAACTATTATTTCTTTAAAGAGAGAAAATTGTGTAATGCATAACCTACTCGTCAATCGTCATCATAACATACTTAAAATTATAAGGGAAACTTGATTCACTAAATTCCTTTCCCAAAAATTTCCGACCCACTTTAGAAAATCAAAAGCAATTTAGGTAGATGGATATATTGTTCGCCTTCAGTAATCTTTTTTTTTTCTCTCCCTCTCTTCAGAGCAATAACAGTTTCCTTTCTTCTTCACAGAGAAATAGAATTTTTTTTGCATATAAACATTGGAAAATTGAATTTTATAGTTTTCTTCTCAAGTATTTTTTTTCGTAACTTGGTTTTTTACTCTTTTTTAAAAAGTACAGAATGTAATTCTCAAGTTACAGACTCTAATAATTGCAAACATTTTTCATATAGGTTTTTTTTGTTTTCGATGCAAAGGTTTCATTTTTTGAAGAAAGTGATACTGTTCATGTCGTGTCTCACAGTATTTATGTTTCAGTGTTGACTGGTAATATTTTTTCCTTCCTTTTCACCATAATTGTAACAGTTTTGGTGGATGACTAGAAATAATATTTTTTTTTGACTTCTTTGGAAATATATTTTAAAGACTTTGTTGTGTGAGTTGCTAGAATAATGTATGTATATTTTTTTTATTAAAAATAGGGGTCGCTCCATCAAAAATGAGGGAATCATGAAACAAACGAGCTCATTAGATCACCATTCAAGATGCTCTTAATTTAGAGACGAGAGTCCATCCATCTTTATGTGAGTCCAAAACCAGTACAAAATCTCTATTTCGCGTTGTGAATTACTCATTTGGATACAATCATCACATTACACTGCGTTGCCCGTGTCTATACGTGTTTTTTTTACCAAAACAGCAAAGATTCCTTTCCTTTTCCATCATCATGACATGACATGACATTTTGTTGAGTTTAGTTTTTTGTTAAGTACATACGCCCATTTATACACTTAAGTACAGAGTAGAACGAACGTGTAGCATTCACACAAGATAAGATTCTATATTTTGAGCAAGGCTTTGTTTTGTTTTTGCGAGGTTACTCACTTGCATGTACGACTTGGTAGAAAAAGTAGTAATAATGGGATTAACGGTAAGAAAACTATAGTGAAAAAGTATTCCAACGGTGAGGAGCATAATAAGTACTTATGCAACAATGGTTTGGAAATTCACTATTGTAATAAACTAAGAATAATTTAATTTAAACAACGTATGCGGTGAAAGAGAGAAAGAGAAAAAACGTAAGGAAACAGATACAATTCAGCAAATATTTAATTTAGTAGAAATATTCCCATGAAAATAGAAATTTTTTTGTATAAACCCCGTGGAAACAATCAATTTACATAAGAAGAAATGGATGCTGAAAAAAGGTTAAAAAGTTTTGAAAAAATTACGCTTTTCTTTCGAAGGCTAGAATGCAAAAAGGTAAGATAACGCCTTTGTTTTTCAAGAGAAAAAGTGAAAGAGAGCGGATGAGAGAACGAGCAACAGAGAAACAATATAGTGATGATCTAAGAAAACTATAATTAGTTGTTTTACCCAAAAAATGAAGAAAAAACTGAAAAAGATTTGTATACTGACCTCTGCAACCCTTTGTTTATGGCCAGCATGGCCTTGCCAGTGCTAAAAAAATCAAACAGAGAGAAAAGCAAGGTAAGAACCAAAATCAACAGATCAATTAATTAATTAATAATAATAATAATAATTACAGTTGATCGACAACAACAATAATAATAATAACGGTAATAATAATAATGATAATAAATATAACAAATATAGTCATGACAGCTATTATTTTACAAGGCTCAGTAAAAAAAAGGATTCATTCCCAGACTATAATAATAATAATAATCGTATCCAAATCATAATTATATAACGAAGTACGTACTCCAACGTCTATGAACATTCAATGGTAGGAAAATTATTAGTCTTTGAAAAGAAATATTATAACAAATTATTCAATAATCTTCGTGAGTCGAGCAAAATTAAAAGCTGTTGAATGTCAAAAAAATTTTTATCAATTGCGGGAGTTTCTCCAATCTCATCTATAGGGATACAAATTATTTTTACAATTCATCTATGTTATTATATTAAAGTGCAGTGTAAAAGGTAAAAAAAGGTCTTCAAAATATAAAAAAAATATTTGAGCCGCTGCTGGTTTTGAAATAGATGCATGTAAAAACTGAAAAGGCTCTGATCTTTACGAAGTATACTTAAGTTAATACCACAGTTGTTTCGCATGCACGCTACATAGTCTAATTGTAAAAGTAAAGCGCGGTGAAAATTGTAGTCCTTATTATTAATCTTCAATTCGAAAAAGTAATTGTTCAGTAAATGAAAAATAAATGACAATAGAGAAATTCTAAGTTTGTTTCTGGAAATACGAAATCCGGCTTAACCGAAGTCTCTGAAATGGAAATGAATTTTTTTTCTGTAGCTTTTGGGCAGATATATGCGTGTCATTATTTTCAGGTCCCCAATAGAAGCCCACATTTATTTAGTATTTATGAATGTTAGAAAAGGAATGGAAGAAAGTATTTAGAAGCAAAATGGCAAAAGTATTCCCTGAATGATGATGGCAGAGAAAGCGGTATTTGGAAATTTAGAAAGGAAAAGCCGTAAGCTACAGAAGCACGGTTAAAGCTAGATTTGTTTTCAGCCATAGCTCTTGAGAGTTTATCTTCAGTTGGGAAATTCAGATGCAGAGTTCGATATAGTATGTCGTTTATATATACATATTGATAGATGATATATATATATACGTTGATATATGCAAAAACGAGTACGAGTACGACACATACACGAATAGATAGAAAGATGATAACAACAACCTTAAACGGTAAAGAAAGAATATTATGAGAAAAAATGAAAAAAGAATGCAGCTATTGTTGCTCCCCAGCTCAGTCAGCTTTTCAGTTGTTACAAACACATTATAATAAAAGATATAGGTAAACGAATAAAAAATTGAAGGATCATACGTAAAAAGGTCGAATTTTGTGTCTTATGGAGACACTAGAAATATATTGAAACAAAAGAATATAGTATTGAAAATGATTGCGTCAAGAAAAATAGAATGAAAAATAGTCCGACAAAGGTGGAAAAAAATTAATTATTTTTTTTCGTGTTGAGCCACAACTTTTAGTAACGAACTCGGTAAAACTATGTAGTTTCTTTTCTCGATTCTTTGAAAGGGCTTTCAAAGCACTTTTTTTGAGTGATTTTTGTACAATTTCATTATTATTTTTTGCTATCTGATAAAGATTTATACTTAAATAGATTTCTTATTATTCCTTTTTGATCTTGAAAAGATTTGGATTTGTGGCAAACTTCCCGCATTTGAAAAAAATTCCGTATATTCATATGATTGTTTTGTTTTACGGAAATTTCCTAAGTTGCCAATATTGCTTTTGGTAATTAATTTTCAAATTTTTGTTTGATTGCAGCAAAAAAAGGAAAGTTGAAGATCCCAAGAAAGGTACCAAGAAGTGAGATCTTGACTAACTGAGATGAGCTGCAGCAGTAGCTCACCTTGAAAGTGGAGAAAGTGGTATGTACCGCAGTCGGCCAGTTGCATGGTGGATTGGACCACCAAAGCGTCGAGCTGCTGCAGCAGCTTGGGGAGCTGCCAAATATGCTGCAAGTGGTGGAAGTGCTTTTGTGTTGTTACTCGGATTGTTTGCGAATTTCACTGTCACAGGCTCAGTTGAGCCCTTTGGAATGGTTCCATTCAGCTCTTGTATTGCTCGCTCCGCCTCCACTCGCTGGTCAAACCGAATAAATCCAACTCCCTTTGACAAACCTGGAGTAAGAAACAAAAATCAAAGAACATTGTCTCTATCGACCTGTGGCAACTTGGGACACCCTTCACTATCATTATCTTCTCTGGAAAAATGATTTTTAGTGTTTCACTGTTTCAAAAAATCCTTTTCTTCCTAAAAATGTTTCCTTCTCTACTTCTTTCCTTTCCACAAATTATGCCCACAAAGCCAAAAGTCTAATTAATAATGTTTTCTTTTAATTTCCAAAATGCTTTCCCTTTTACCTTTCCCTTTAGTTTATATAAATTTTGTACATTAATTCACTTTTGTAATTCTCCTTGATGCCATATAAGACTTCCAAAATTAAAAATAAAAATAAAAAAAACTAAAGTACTTGAGGCAACTCAAAGCTTGTTTTAAGCAAAAAAAGAAGTTGAAATCAAAAGTGTAGCTTTGACCTCTTTCAGTCTGACAAAGACATGATGTGACTAGACTCTCTTATATTTTCCCTCATTTCATGTAAACGTTATAAATATTTTCCTGCATTTGAAAATTTGTTTGAAAATGGTGAACGCTCTATCCACTACTTGTTCTATCCAGCTAAGCCATGCAAATTTTTGTATAGATAGCTAAATGGAAAACCAATAAAATGGTTGAAGTTTTAAAAAAAACTATAATTTTTTGCATGTTGCTGAACTAAAATTTCATTAAGTTAACCGAATGTAGAAACTCAATAAAAACAATAAAAAAAGTAATAATTATACTGGAAGCATAAAAAGGTTTACGTTCCCTCAAAATGAATAAGTTTGAAATCGTTTTTAAAACCTTCAAATTTTTTATACATATAATTTCATAATTGAAGAAGGAAAACAGATACTTGAGCTGAGAGATATATAGAGTTTGAATCATCGGTAATTGGTAAATTAAAAGTTAAGAGAACCTGAAAAATGTGGGAAGAAATGTAGAATAAGAAGAAGAAGAATAAGACTTAATTTAAAAATTGACCTCATCAAAATTAGGTATTTCCTCGAATCACCAAACAATTATCGCTTACCCTCTTTATTGTTCCTCTGTAAGGGAAATTCCGCATCGTCATCCCCGGCTATAACAAATATATGGTACGTGAAATAATAAACAAAAAACATTTACAGATAAAAATAACTCATGCCTGAAAATTTGATTTCCTTTTTTGGAAATATGGGAACCCACCAGTTGGGAAGGTGACTGTTCAATTAAATGGTCATAACAATAAATAGAATCTGACTTTTACAGAAATCTGTGCAGTGTTGTATAGTTATTGAGGAATTTATATTGTTTCGTACGAATAAAAATACAACACATTACAGCGCTTTGAAATCAGATCATTTATTTTTTTTCTCATTTCTCCAAAACAATTTTATTCCTGCTGAACGTTTATGAAATAACATGCATAAAAAACTGAAGATTAAAAACGAAGCATCTACCATAAAAATGAGCGAAATGGAAACTAAAACGTATTAAAATCTAATAATAATAATTCATGCAATATAAATGCTTTTCCAAAAATAAGTGCTTTTCGTCCTAAAAATTTTCGTTGTATGCATCAAAGGAAAAAAAAATGAATTTGATTAAATAAATTTGTGTTTTTGGCATATGGTTAGAATACTGAAGCTCTATAGCGGGAGATTTCCTTTGAAAATTGTGAAGACAGGAAGGCAAATACATAACCTGATTTTTAAAAAAACCTTATGCATTACACATACATGGATCCACCTACTTTAAAAGAGTCAGCCACCTGGAAATTAAAGCCAGAAGCTTTAAATTTCTCATTTATGCCATTCTCGTGTCCATATGAGTCAGTCCTACACTACATTTAAATTTGCCTTCATTTTTTGTTGTAATAACTGTCTCTTTTGTGAACCTGATGCTATTCATTTGATCTATGAAACAAGTCGTGGGTGCGCACCAAAAGTCATTAAAATCCTTTCATAAAGCCTGAAAGTCTACAGTCGTTTATGCCTAGTTAATCGTTGACATATCATACGTATTTCTCACAATCCGTTTTCCTATGTGGCATTAACAGGTAAACCAAACGTAATCAATGATAATGAAACTAAAGGCAAATTGAAATAAAATCATACAGCACAATCAAAATAAAAGCACACCACCTCAACTTCAAGAAACAAATTGATAACAAGAAACAAACACGATAAAATAAATTATTTATAGAAAAAAATAATTGTATGCCTGTGCTTAATTTTAGACTCTTGTAAAAATTGATCTCTTGTTCTACGCTTCAACACTACATACTTTCTACAACAGGTGCGACACGCCTTGTCACCTTTTTTTTAGATGTGGTCGTTTTCATTATATTTCAAGAAAAAGGCTTTTTTTAGGTGAGCCAGAGCTATTTTTATTGCTTCTTACCCGTAATGTTGTCGCACAAAATTCTAGATGTGATAATGCGACCAAAAGGACTGAATAAACTTTCCAACTCTTGTTGAGTAAGGTTCTTCGGCAAGCCGCTCACATACAGGTTAGCTCCCTTAATAGCTTCACTGCTTGGTCTTGCATACGAAACCTGCAAAAAAATGTAAAAACATTCATTCATTACGATTTCCCATTGCAAAATTGTGTAAGACATGGCATATCTCATTTGCCATTACTGATTGAGATTGTGAGTGACAGGATTTTTTCCATGAAACGAAGTGCTTGAGTGTGTACATTCACATGTACACACCGCAAAAGTGTCAAATTTCTGTTTGATGAAAGCAGAACAAGAAGAATCAAGAGAGAGTCAACAGTCGCAATGATGCTCGAGCTTGTAAGTATGAGTAAAAAGAGATGGACTGAAAGATCATCCTCGTCAGCATGATGATTACAAAAAAAGAAAGAAAATCGAGAAAAATATCGGCTTACGTGCATAGAATACCTTCCTAAGCACTGTTTTGAAAAGACAGAAAGCTCAATTAAGATTGGAATTAAATGACTTTCATGGTTCAAAGCGACAAAAGGATTTTTCTTTCTTTTTTTTCTTCCTCGTATTACTCGCTGCCAACAAGGCGTCTTTCATTCATTCACTACAAACGAGGCATATGGTTCCCTTTGTTTTTTTCTCATTTTTCCTCTCATCTCTTCTCATCATCACACAAGCAATGCCATGGTACTCACTAGAGCTATTTGTCTTCTCATCTTTTGCTGACACAAAAAAAAGAGACGACGTCGTCGACTGGCTTGACTTCACTTCATTCCTATTCTCCTCATCACAACAATCTTTCTCATTCTTATGCACAGACAAAAGAGTGTAAAAAAGAAGGAGCAGCATCAGAGAACAAGAACATCATTTTCAAGTTTTCTCTCCTCCTCAGAAGCCCGCATTAGCGTTTTATTAGGACATTTTATTGTTTATTATGTCGCTCCCAACCTCTCTAATCGCACTGCTTTGTGATTTTAATCTCTTCTTTAGGCAGCCACGAAGAGATGAACGGCGAAGAACATGTCTAGTTTGAGTGACGTATTCGCTAAATTATACACCTACTATGTCTTTTTATTGCTTTCTACTATGCTATATTAAGCTTGGTAGTGCCGCTTCCACTGATGAATACGTTCATCCTGCCTTCACTAATAATTATAATGATTTCCCTAAGATGAACATTTCCACCGTTTCCCACTTTTCTGAAATCGTAATTTGGAACATTGCATTGCGGTTTTACTCTCCTAATGAATTTTTTATTCAAGACAGTTTTCAGTTGGGAACGACGGAAGAGAAGCTCCCTCTTTTTGTGAAAATGAAACGGAGGATGAAATTGCAAAGAAAACTACGAATTTCCTCTCTGGAAATGGAAGCTCGTTTCACCGGCTTACACACATGATGCATTTTATTGCGCTTCAATTATCAAAAAGATGGGATTGTGTTTGCTATTTTTCACAATGTAAATTTCTCTTTGAAAAACAATTCTGTGAGACAACGTTATCAAATGATGGCCCGTGGGTACAGGATGTAATGTGTAATGTACCTAGGATTTCGCCACATACTTATCCTTATGCCCACGATAGACTTATACTTACGTCGGTTATTCTTCTCCTGTTTATAAGCGGCTTACCTTTATTGTCTTGTTTTGTAACCGGAGGCCATTTAGTGTGTTGATAGCTTTCTCAGCATCTTCCGGTCTGTGGTAGTTGACAAATCCATAACCAAGACTTTGGCCTGCGGAAGTTCACAAAATTGGGAAGTTCTTTTAGCATCTAAAGTCGCTTGAAAATTAATTGTCTAAATGCCCTACATTGAAAGCAGTTTCGAATGAATCGTAGTAGCAAAATCTATATTTTTTTTTGAAAATGAAATATGTGGTTGTGGTTAGCACAAAAACTATGTTTGACGATAGTTTAGTTGCAATTAGTACAACGGCAAAATGAATTGAATGAATGAATTGATTGAAAGAGCAATTGAGTTAGTGAAAGTGAAACATGCTTTCAGCCTGCCAAAACTACGTTATTCTAGAGATAGCTAACCTAGCAAAAAAGGTGTAAAAAAAAAGTAATGTCCTTAACTCACGCTCACCCGTGATCTTGTCGCGTATCAATTTACAAGACTCGACTTCACCAATGGACGAGAAGAGGGAACGGATTTCCTCCTGAGTCATCGTTTGTGGGAGATAGTTGACGATCAAGTTGGTTTTGCTCTCTTCAAGTCCACTGTTGCTTGATCCATTGTTGGGAGAGTTCTGAGACCCCGACGACATACTCATTCCGCAACCTACATTCACCCCGTGAATAGAGCCGTTAGCTTGAGGAGGACTTGTAGTTACGTCCATTCCGTTTTGCATCATTATATTTTTGGTAGTGACAAAGTTCACAAGAAGAAATTGGAAAGGGAGCAGCAGTAATTGTAGTTGTTATTTATTCAAGTTGTGGGATTCGTAGTGTACACTGAATAAAAGCTTCCTGCACGCAGTATTCTTGTCCAAAATATTCAACCACTCTGGAGGTCACGAAAACCTAGTTGGGAGCTCCACTCGCTAAGGATCCACTAGTCCCGATGTCCAGTGGATAACTTCAAATAGAAAACAATTATATTTTTTGATCAAAACATTTTGTCTCCTTCCTGTATTAGCATTAAATTTCATATTGCAAAATATTGAATTCGATACTATACTACTACTACGCAATAGTTAAAACAAGGGCATGGAAAAGCAAGAAACACTGAAAACAAAAGTTTAGCAAATGACAAATTACTGTATGATGGTTGCACAATAATAATCATTTACGTCGCAACGAAACCAGTCAGTGCAATAGTGTGCAATAGTTCGACCTTAAAATAATTATTTATCATGACATTGAGTCGAAATTGTCATTGTATAGAAAATCACCCAAAATTAATCTTTTTTACCCATAAGAATTCCAAGTATCTAAAAAAAATATGTGTTTCTTTAACAAGAAACGTTCTTCTTCATCTTATTTACATGAAATCAGCCATGCTTTTTTTCTGCCTCACAAATTTAAATTCAGTGAATATTCCAATCTCGATACAGAGAAAATCTGGTCTGCTCTTCCGTATAATAATATTATTATAGAACTAACAGGATCTCACTCACAATCTGAATGTATGCGTGTAATTGAAAAAAGATTTTGCTCGAGATATTTTATCGCTACAGTAGATTCTTTTTTAAACGCACGAGCCAATTCCTGAGAATATCTTTCACAAGACGTGTTTATACGAATGTCTAAACAATTAGATTAATCTTGCTGGCTGCATTGTTTGTATACAACTGTATCAAATATTTAAGCTATGGAATAATAATAACTTTTAGGCGCATTTTTTATTACATTACGCCTATTAAAAAAACCTAAATTTTTACAGGATTTTCCTTCATATGAATTGAATACGTATTTATATATCTTTATTTTTTATTATTAAAGATTTCCTAATGCAATCGGTTTACTACCGCAAACGAAGCGAGATGAAAACGTACGCGATGCATTAAGTTATGAGCTTCCGCCTTATTTTCGAAAAAAAAAAAAATCATTTGCGTAAAATAAAATGATGAAGTCGCTTCCTCGCCTGAGTCAAGTGAGGGTTCTCCCGAGAAAGCATCTCAGTCAGTTTTATGCTCCCATTTTCCCCCAAAGATTATGCAACATTTTTTGCTTAGATTCATAGCACATTTTTTATCTCCTTCATAATATTAGAAGTAATAAATGCTTAGTGTGGCTCTGAGTTCACTGTTACACGGAAAATGAAAGGACTACCAGACTAAAGGCAAGCAGAGAGGAGATGTGTGAGCTTATATTTTAGCCCATACATCTGTTCCAACATTTCTGTATTGCAGAGGGAACTCAAGTCGATTCGAATCATGATCATCCTCCTTGATCATCATGAGCTTTTCTCTATAAAAATTGTGTTCCAAGCAGAAGAGGAAAAATTGTACGTTCCATGCCGGATAACTAGCATTTCCTTTTCTTCCCCTTTTCACACTGAAATGTACGTTCTCGTTACAAGGAATTTTGTTTTTTGACTTGCGCCACATATAAACCGTGACTACTCCCTCCCATTCAGGAAGATGCTAGAAGAGAAAATGTTCTCAATCTTTTTGTGTGCAAAGTAAGTAGTAGTACATATAAAGCCGGGCATGATGATGATCATAATCTTTCTGCTTCGTATAATATCAGTCTACACACATTTGACACGACTTTCTGACAACGAGACGATCTCATGATCATATGATTTTCCCTAATGTGCAAAACTAATCATTCTCTATCTAAGCAGACCAGGCAGCAGGCAGGCTCAAGAAATTCATGCAAATCTCCTGAGCTCGTTCCGATAATGAAAATCGATGATGACGTATAATTCTTTTTAAAGAGTTTGCTACATTCTCAAGAGCGAAAGGATAAAGGTATTCGAGAAAAAAAGTCGTTCATCTTATTTTTTTGTGCTTGTATTGTGGCAAAGCTGAATTGAACTTTTTTTCAGAAACTGATTAAATGGAGCCATGCCTAATATTCCCAGAGAGCCCACTCGGTTCGGGAAGTAAACGTTTCGCAAATGAAGATTCAACAGCATTAGTACTTATCCCTTATGGCTAAACTTTCCATTCAATATTACGCCAACGTTTCAACTGAAGATTGGAAATAGTCTCATATCGCAACATACTCGGTACTCTAGAGTAATTAATGAGAACGATATTTATAACAAAAAATGAATCCGGTCCAGTGAATGCATACTCTGAAGTAAATACAAATCTACAAGATTCCGTAAGTGGAGCGTACTACTACAGATTCCTTGAACATTACATTCAAGATAGCATGACATGTTTTGGAATTTAAACGACTTTGAAGTAACTCAACTGCAAAATGCCCTCGTTAAATGAAGATGCTTTTAAGGTACACACGCTCCTTTCTTCTCATGGTTTGATTCAGTTTTCTCTAAAAGGTCTTATGACATTAAAACTCAGCCAGTGAATAATTTCAAGGATCACAAATCCAAGAAAATCTTCCATTCCGTTCGGTTGAGTAGTGGAAGCTTTCAAAGTCGAGTAGGTAGGTATGTCCATAACGGTACATTTTTTAGAGTAATTGGCTTGCGGATATGTAGGAATTTTTAATGGCTTCACTTTGCTATTTATTTTCTGCTAAAAAATAGCAATAAAACAGATTTGAGCATGAATTCATGTGATGAAATATCGGAAATATAATCATCAAGCCAAAATATTTTGTGTATCGCAGAGTGAAGGAATATGGTACGAATTTACTAGAAAATCCGACATCTCCGATGCGCATACATTTCGAAAGAGAGAGAGAGAGAGAGAGAGAGAGAAATGAACAACTCTACTGATTTATGAACTCAAAAAGTAAGGAAAGTGTTACGCTATCAGTTATAGTGCTTCGACGACATACCATCTACACTTTTTTTTATCTGGAATCAGTTCGAGAGAAAAAAAAAAGATCTTTAACGTGACAATATTTATAAATTGAAATTTCTGACAGAATTATAATTTATACCATAGTTTGTAGAAGTAGCAGTCGTACTTCTACTTACATTTATGCCAGTTTTCAATTTTTTTTCTAAAGGTTTGGTTTGCCGTTAACGCAGTTTATTACATGAGGCAACTTGAACTCAATCAAAAAGTAAAAAGGTTTCATTTGCTTAGAATTCCAACACCATAAAAAATGAAATGAAAACGATGAATCATAAAAAGATATGAATGTATCCGACGAGTGAGAGCCAAGGTCGTCGTCGCCACTGCATATATTGGCTAATGATGTTTCATTTAAAATAGAAAGTAAGTAGGATTAAGTAAGATAGGATGTTTGCTAAGAAAATTGGAATGGACAAAAACGTTTCGGTTCATGCCGAATAATACAGACGAAGCATTGAAACGAAATTTTTAAAGTGACAGGGAAAAAAGAAGATGGAATAGTTTGAGTTAAGAAAGAAAATATTAATTTCAAAACAAACCTTATGAAGGCAATGAACATGAGAAAACAAGGCTTCCCAGCATGAAAGGATGTGTTACCACCACCGTATGATTTATCTTCACACCAGTATAAAAAGACTCAGTCTTGTCAGTTTTTCTCCCGTAAAGCCAAGTAGCAGCTAACTACACTAAATATAAATCTAATGCGAGGAATCGAGTGTGTTTACACGTCATCAAGAGCTTCTTCCTACGACAGCCTACGATTCTCTTTTTTATGCAACTACTAATGACAATTTATTCTAAGAAATGTGAAACGAAATTCTCGACTCGACTAGATTGATACTATTACTTGTTTGCGAATTAAAAACTGCTTCGTTAAAATTTGAGAAACTAATATAGATAGATTTTCAACCTAGTTGAAAATATTATGGTAGACCTACTTTTGGCAAACGTCATATATAAATCATATCGAAAAAACTGAATTTCTGGAATACAATCATTCAAAAAAATGAAACTAAATCCCTACTGCAAATACAAATTTTGTTTTTCGAAACAAGTAAAATTATTTCGCGTAGTAAAATCTGTAACTGAAGAAGAAACACAAGCGTTGTATAAAAAAAACTGAAGAGGGTTTTATTTCGTTTAGCGAACGGAACCAAGCACAGAACAAAACTGAGGGTGGGTCCGCATCATAATGCCCGTTTTTGATCGCAACGATTTTTCGGAATTAATGATAAGAATATGGAAACTCACATAAGGAAATAATGATCAGAAGGGTGAGATAAAGCCAGTTTATGGTGCAGCAGACAGACACCACCACCAACCACCAATACCAATGCCACCACCATCAAGGAAAAATGAACGAAAATACTTAATGCATATAAGCATTACCAATATTACTATCGTCATTGCCCGAGAGAGAACGAGGATTTTTTTTTGTGATATAAAAATGAAAACGAAATAGGGGTGAAGGTAAGTCTAGCTAAAAAAAGGGACCGCATTTCCACTTTCAGCTTCAGCACAATAAAAACTGAACAACGGTCAATTCCAAACAAAAAGAGGGTTGGATGCAAGCATCCCCATGAAGAATATTTTCATTAAGAAGGAAACGGGGTTGGTTCATGGCAGTATGATGTGATGTGAACGAACGCATGCATACTTAGATGCGATGCATGTATCAGCAAAAAAAAAACGAAGTTTTAGATTTTATGAAAACGACGGCAGTTGCAAGAGCTCGCACTTCAGGCTATTCCATCATTATCCATCCAATACACCGATTCGGTGTTTTATACTTTTAAGTTTCATTCAAGTAGGTAGTACTATTACATTAAACATGGTAAATTCGCTGTTGCTTGCTTGCTGTTGAGACGGATCACAGTCCCTTTCCTTTTCCCGTCTATTTTTTTACCTTTCATTTCCTCTAAACAATGACGCAAGGAAAAATATGAACGAGAGGAATCATTATTTCCTTACATACATGAGTTTTGCCATAAGCAAAAAAATAAATGAAACTGGAAGTCTTTGATAAGTAGGTAGTCGAGTTCATTCATCTGATTCGATTCGAAAGGAAAGACTGGGCGATAGGATGTGATATGGATTGATGTCGATTTAAAGGGGAGATTAAAAACATTCAAGTTTTTTTGTCGCGATTCTTGATAACCATAACCCGTTTTTTTCTGATTCATCTCAGTGAATGAAGGAAATTCCGAGAATTTTAAATGCACATATGCATGCCTCGCATTTAAATTGTCTGCCTGGAGAGATGTAAATGAAAAGTTGTTTTTATAAAATGCTGGAGCATTGTGAATGTGTACTTTATGTCTTTTTGTTCTCTGAACTTAACCAATCCAACCCTTTCACCCTATGATCAAGATAAAGAGCGTATAAGGTAGTTATTACTACAACATTTTATTATTTATTATTGGTCAACATGAAATTTTTTTAAAGAGTGCGATAAAAAAATTCTTTCTGGCTGCTGCTATGCCGTTAAGCTTCATTAATCCTACATGGGCGAAACAGAAGCAGCTGCAAGGCCAACTTTTTTTCTGAGCTGCATGACTAATGAGTTTATCGGTAAAATTACTAAAAAAATAGATTCAGCTGTAGATAGATCTTGTATTTCATTCCATTTTCATAACTGCCGTTGTATAGGCTCGTGCGGACTGGGTGAGCTATGTACTTTCAGAATTAAATGTCACCGATTTCGCAAACTTTTTTTTTGTCCGGAAATGTCTTTGGCCTATCACGATTTTTTTTTCACAGCTAAAAACTTCATAACGGCTGAAGTCATTTCATTCATTTATTGGATTGCATAGAAACAATGTCGGTCATAACATCAGTTCAGTAGTCAACAGGACGTCGGCTCAGAAACATGCAATATTGTTTAGCATTTTTTAAAAGGGACAGCAGACTCTGCGAATTAAGTACTTTTTCTCCGACATTGCATTAATGCTCGTGATGATGATGATAATAATAATGGGTGCTCTTGCTCGTTGGTCGGTAGCCAGTCAGTCAGTGAGTAGTCCCTAAAAATTTTTTATCCCCTGCAACATTCGGCATCAGATCGCCATTCAATTTTTCATCATTTCCTCTTCCCCCTTTTGGTATCTTTGTATATACAAAAGCATTTCCTCTTTTTTCTTGCTTACGACATAAATTGTTTAGGGAAAAAAATTATTATTCAATATGGGAACAGCTGATTCAAAAAACGACAGATGTGTGTCTTGTGTCTCACTTGTGATGCTTGTCTGAGACTCACTCTCTCTGTCTGTGAGTAGAGTATGTACAGCATTTAAACAAGAGATTTTGGAAAATGAGGCACGTGCCTCCTTTCCATTTACATTGGAGTTTTAATACAAATGCGTTCGCTTTACAGTTTATAAATTTGTAAAGGTTTTTGTCGACGAATGAATCGAGCTGAGAGCCAGTGTTTAGTCAATGTAACTTGCTCAAGCTCGTTTTTTTTCCTTTCATGTCAGTCTCCCGAGTTAAGTTTGGTTGCATTAAATGCATTATTTCTTTTTCTGGCTTCCCCTATTTCATCCCTGATCTCCCTTCTATATGCAACCCACACAAAATTTTTATTCTCGTGTCATTGCGAATGCAAGCGTCCGGAGAAAAAAAGGGAACATCACTCTCGTTCCAATACACACACTCACACACACACTATTGCAGATGCATAGAGATATATCTGATGAGAGTGAGTGGAGTGGGTTTCAAATATTAAAAATCATTTTCATGGACCTACTAAATTGCGTTGTTTACTTTTTTCGGGTTCCCTTGAGGATGCTGATGAAATGATGATGATTCCAGGCATTGAATTGATTGTACTAGCGCCGACATAAAAAATCTATGCACAATTAAAGCTCTCTTACCAAGAAGGTTTGGAACGTTTCTTGGAGGAAAATCATCTTATTTTCCTTATTGAACGCATCCTTATTTGATTTTCATTGAAGCACGAGCGGAAAGCAGAATGGAATTCCATTATTGTCAGTAACAACTATAATGCCGAGTTCGCCGAAGTATGTATGAAAATGTGATGTGATGCGACTGATGTTGGTTTTTCCTCTTTCCCAATTTTTCTTTCGTTTCACTCTTTTGAACTCTGGGATTTTTTTGGACCTTTCTTCCATTTCGATTCCTTTGCTTCTTTACTTTTAGCGTATATATTACTACACGATATGTTATTTTTTTGAAGGCTGACGTTTGCTTTTGCTTGTACAAGACTAGAAAAATAAAGAGGAAGAGATGTTGTGAACCCTATCCCGTTTTTCATTGCCTCTTTTCCTTCCTACTCCAAAAAAACTCGCAACGCCAGCAAAGCCATAGCCATATTACACACACACAAAAGAGGCAAAGCTATATAGCGTGGAGTCCACTAATGGCAACAAAAAAAGTACGTACTCAGCTTTGGCCACGCTATGCCATGCCAGGCCACGTACATATGCATAATACTGCATTGCGGAGAAATAATAAAAAAGCGAACCAACCAACCACCACCATACCAACATCACATCACCATCAAAGCTTTTTCTGGCTCACACGAACAGCCAGAGAGAGAAAGAGAAAGACAAAATGCAATGCAACAACGCTCCGAAAAAAGTTATTCCTTCCAAGTTTCAAGCAACTTATTATTATTTTCTTCTTTTTAAACTTCATGCAAAATACGAAAGTTAAACTTCCGCTTCTGCTACTACTCGAAGTACGGCTACTACTGCTTTTTCCTTCTTCCCGTTGCACACCATTTTTTGACAGGTTAAATGTCTTACGTATTTAACTACTGACAGATGATAATATATTAGCGCATAAAGGAAAAAAGAAAACATTAAGTTGGACATGCAACTTACTTACCATACAAGCAGAAGAAAGGAACAAGAAGTATTTTTTTTTTAGTTTCAAGTCTAAATCGGTTTTACTTTATCACAGACTCGAAGAAAACATGAGTGAGTGAATGAATGAAGGAATTCCAATGTAGAGTTTAGATGACTGATTGTGATTGTATTGGATTTGATTTCAAGTTTTTTTTTAAAACTGCAACTACTTAAGTATGTTTCAAAAATTCATTTCCATTGGCAACTTCTACATTTAAGAATAAAGTGATGTGAGTCTGTATGCAGACAAAGAAGAGGAAGAAGAAACACTTATGAATGCCATCACAGTTTCGACAATATTTGCCGATTGTCCCGTATCGGAATCACTTTTCAAATATGAACTTTGACACTTTGGCTACTATATGTATATTTATCTTTAAAACTCTTAAATGCGTACCATAAACTGGTTTCGAATTTCTTTATTTGTTTTGTAGAGATCTTTTAGAAAATAGGGGGATTTATTTTGTAGATAAAATACTGGTTGAATAAGGTTTCCTTCATGGGACGCAAGTATCTTTTTGAAGGTGCATGTAATGTGTACCTTCCGACTTCACTGTCAATCAATCAACAAAAATTCTTAAACTCTATGTTTCCTCCCGCTAATATAGGTATTATACATAAGAGCCAAAAAGGATTTGGTATGTTGACACTATTTTGACGTTTCGAGCAAATCTGTCTCAGACTGATGATGCGACACCGGAGATTGGGTAACCGGCAATGGAGAACTTTTATTTTGTGGGAGTTAGAGTATTGTAATGTGGGATTGGAATTCCTTTTTAACAAGTTGCGTGGTTGTCCTATGGGGAATCACAATACTTATGTAAGTGATACCATTTCCTTCTCCGAAAAAATAGGAAATAGAAAAAAATATTACTACTTTAAAAATATGCAACGAATCGAATGCTCTTGAATTAAAGAAAGAGCAAAGTTAGAAAATAATCAACTCTTCGCACTATAGAATACAGCGACTTAGAGAAAAAAAATTTTTCGTTTCCAGCAGAAGTTAGGTAGTACTGGACGAAGAACAATGAATGGTCTGTGGCGGACCGTGGGAAAATGAAGAAAAATGCAGAAAAGGAGAAAAGTATATTACAAAGACAAAGTACAAAAACTGGCCTTTCTGCAAGAAAAAAGCACCTGCAGCACCACACACTTTTCACTACTGACGACCCGAGCCCCCTTTTACTCGGGTCGTATATTCCCTGCGAAAAAAGGAAGAAGAGAGATGAGAAGGGAAAAAGAAGAGAAAAAAATTTCCAACTCGCACTTGCTCAGAACAGGCAACACCCCAACAGAAGAATGTAAGAAAGCGGTGGTGGTGGTGGCGTATGCAGCAGCAGCAGCTCAACCAACATTTTCCTCCAAGAGATCCTGTGTCGTTCTTCTCAGGCAACATCAGTTTGATGCAGCAGTAAAAAAAATATAGCACCCTCTCGTCTTCTTCTTTACCAGCGAAGTAAGTACTTAGGAATATGAAAGAAAATGAGAGGGAGAGAGAGCGAGAGCAAAAGCAGAAAACCCGTTTGAAATAGGAAGACACGAAGAAATTCGTAATAATACACGTATTTTTACGGGGAATAGAAGAAGCATATTTTTCTCCCTTCACAACGCTCAAAACTTTCTTAATGCAGCGAAATCCTAATCCCACATGAAATAAGAAAATACTCTCTTCTGTACTCACAGTCACATTCTGCTGTACTTATGGTGCTTTTGATGGCGATATAAACCGTGGAAAATCTCATTTCAGACGACTTTTCTCCACAGAAAAACTCCTCATGTATTTAGCAGGCATTCAACAGAATGAGTAGGGAAAATACTTTATTTTTTTTCTGCTTCAAGTTAAGTAGTATGCGTATGTACAAAGCCTACAATTACTTGAGAAGAAAAAAATCTATTTAAAATGAATAAACTTTCTTCTTAATCGAATACGAGCACTGTGTGCAGTTATATCTAGATAAACTTCATGAATAACAATTCGGATCCGATAAATTACTTGACTCATTCCCTTTCACAAGAAAATAAGAAATCAAAAGCAAACACGGCCCCACTAACTTACAGTGAAAAAAAACTGTGCAGCTTTTTATATACATTACATTGCTGTTGCCGCACACATAAGTATATATTCCTATGAAATGCAAACCGTTCGTTGCGATTGTGATGCTCTTAAAAACATAAGTATAGTGTGTCCTCACACGATTCTGCAGCATCATAACTAGCATAACTTAAAATAACGAAAAAAAAGCCAAGCCAAATGAAACCAGCAATGGCAAAAAGAACATTCCTTTACTTACATGCAGTGTGACAGAGTGTGAAAAAGCATTTCCAACTAAAAGCCTGAAGTCGGCGAAAAGGCCTAAAAGGCGCAAAAAGAATGCTTGGGTAACGTAATGTAATATTATTCGTTAGCAAAAAGTATAATTTTTCCCTGTATTTCAAGCAAACATGCATACAATACTGCATACTTAAAAGCACACCAGTTTCCAGAAAGACACTTCCTTTTCCTATCCTAAAAACTGCTCAAACACCAAAGCATATTATTTGACTTTCAAGGTATGTTTTTAGGAAAAAAATCGTTTTCTAGGCGGAAAAAATGAGAGAAAATGGAAAGCCAGGCGTAAACTGAACATCATAACGCTGTTAGCTCAAAAAAAGACTAGAAACTTACATTATTTGTTGAGCCTGCTATAATTTGTCAATTATAATGAGAAGTTAAGGACATTTTTTGATGTAATGAAAAGACTACACTCCTTCCACATTTTTTGTTCAAAAGTTCATGATCTTGTAAACGGAAATAACCTAATGACTAATTCAATATTTGCATTTCCTCACGTTTCTACTTTTTTCGCACATTTATTTTACGATTGCAATATGACGCAAACAGTGAAGTGAATATGTGTACATCAGGAGTAAAAAACGTTATGCAAATTTGAGGCTGACATGATAGTGACGTTTCACTGGCATCCGAGTCAAGACAAATCCGATTACCTTTTCATATTTGTATGCAAAAAATAGATGTGTATATCTCCGGACTTATCTCGTGCGAGATTATTAAATTAGGGTTTGTATACCTACTTTGCTACCAAGGATAACTTGCCGAAATCAATCATGAAGCACCACACCAGATTTTATTATACTTAGGATATGTCAAACGATCAAAGCTCAAGAAATCCAAGCATGCTTATTATTCCTTCTCACATTTTCTCTTTGAACTTTTTTTATGAAGTGAATTTTGAAGCATTAGTTGAATTTCTGTGGTAGCAAAAAAAGCTAAAGATGAAAACCGAACGGAATGCAATTAAACCGAATCGATGAATCTCGGCACAAGATCAAAATGAAATTGCTTTATGGCAGCAAATCAATTGATATCAAGAAAACTAACGAACAAGTTGTATTTTGTTACAGTTTGATGTTTTATTTTATCGGCAGAGTCTTATATTTTAGAGAACATCAACCAATAATACGCTCATTTTGTTTAATACAGTCTCTTAAGCAACTTAAGCTAGGAATGAAACGAAATTTAGTAATAGAGGTTGACTTAACCCAGAATGAATATGTGACAGGCTCATAATATGTGACTACACTTATTGTATATTATATTCTACTAGTTTTTAAAGAGCCCGCTTCGCGACCTTTATTTCGTAAAATTTGAAAGAACTCAAACCCTCAGGTCCCTCGACCCGATTGCCTACAATATCACTATCTCTTGGATTGGAAT
>JAHZMX010006026.1:0-22229 GCA_027743895.1 Seira musarum | reverse complement strand
GGAACTTGACAGGCATTAAATCAGCATTCTGGGGACAACTCTTTCGCTGTTAACCCTTTTCCCGCTTTCACTGTTAGCTCTTTTCAGCTACGTCGTTATCGCTGCTTAACAGCTTTATTCCTTTTCCCATTCATGTCCGAGCTTACTTTTATCATTAGAAGAAAAGGAGAAAATAGTGGTTACGTTGGCCACAAAAAAAGCATATTCTTTTAAAGTTTTGTGCATAAAATACGCAGCCACTTGACTTCACTCCCGTTTCCCACTACACCTTTTGATATGTTTACAATCACTTGAGAAATGGAAGTGGAATAATGAGGAGAAAGTGAAGTGAAACGTAAAGAATAAGGATATGACATGGCGCATATGAAGGGAAAAAACTGTGATTTTTCGCTTTCTAATGTGCTCGAATATTTATTCCATAGTTTCATACGTGCTTCCCAAACAGCGTTGCAAAATTTATCGCTATCCAATGTCAAGTGGAGTGGAATGGTTCGGGAGCATGCAAATTAAGGAATCTTCATCGTTCAACCATATCAAGCCTCCCAATCATAATCATGGGACATTGCCAGACTCTCGAACCAATCTTGATTTTATTGTACACATAAGTATTAAGTACATACATAGCTATTATTTCTTTGCGAAGAGAATACGATTTCTTAGAAATTAAGTAGTAATACATTGGTGACCTTGAACAAGAGAATGATACCAGTGCATTTATACGCCGCTCCAAAATCAATCAATTGAGAAATTTTTTTCTAGTTGAGTCACAGAAATGGTGGCAAACAAATAAGAATTTACCAAGTGTTGACAAAAGCTATCAAGATTAAAACTCTTTTGAGTCTAACAGAATTATGGAAAAGGACGATTGAATATAAAAAAAAAGTAGGACTGAGTTTTTCGACAGAAACTTCTATTGTTTTCCATTAGCTGGAAAAGTCAACTTCCAAGGTTTTAGCTTTTAGCGAGAGGTTTCTCCTGGGACAATTTCTTATCTGGGTTGTCTGGCCGGCTTAAAATAGAGGATGTGTAATCATTCAAGAGAAATTGAATCAATGGTCATCGAAGTGTTCTACCAGCCAAAAATAGAAGTGGGTGGCTGACCAAAGTTTTCCTCCTGCATCCACTTAATCAATGTGGTGTGACGATTTGGTCGAGAGAGAGTGGAAGTGGTTGAGAGAAAGCGTGAATGAAATGCTAGAGTGAGGAATTTCTTTTCCCATGAAAAAGTTGGATCGAAAGGAATTAGTGGATTTGGAGGTGATATATTCTGACGTTTGCTGTTCCAGCGGCCAATGGTGGGCTCCACAGCCTACGTTTACAACAGTTTGTACTAATGACTAGATGAGAGGAAGCGAAAAATAAATGTAATAGCACTTTCAATGGAAGGATTTCTTTTTTGCATTGGGCATGGAGCGAGATCACCGCTTAAACAAAATTATGTATCATGTAATTATGTATCATGTAAGCATGTTAAAGTCTGTATTAACAGTTCAACTTATCGTTAGTAGGAAAACAGCCTCCCAAATCAAACCACAAAAGGAAAGCTTACGATCCAGAGGAATAAAAAATACCACCAAGAAATGGAGAGGAGGATGATCAAATATACTTAAAACACCTTAACACTCAGCACTCTTGTTTTTTGTATTGTCTTTAGAAAAGATTTTCTCTCCTTTTGATCTGATCATGGCAAGAAGATAGAGAAGTAAATATTTCACACAGCTTGTAACACTGGCTGAATAGTCGATTACAATGTGGGTTCCAATGATCAATTTCCCCAACCACTTTGCCCCTCCCAATTCTTCCCCTACCAACTAGATCCACCCTTTCAAAAATCCCTCCTGCCAAAGTACCCCCTCCAAATATCCCTCCTTGCCAAATATTCCCCTTCAAATAACTGCTTTACTTTTACGTAATCTTAATCAGCTGTTTATTTAATCCACTGCATAAAAAGTTGTGGGCTAATGGAGGCATCCTTGACCTGGTTTGTTTTATTAATTCTGTTTCTTAAACATGTTTACGATGACCTACTACATACTACTCATGCTTGCATATTATAAGACAGCTATTAAAACAATAAACCTTCCGACATAATGAACAGAATTAATCAACAAACTAGTTGTAAGGTAAGTAAACAAATGTAAAGTATTGATAATTGAGGTCTCTTTTCCGGATTTTCATAGTTTTTACATGTGTGGAATAGCTTTTGTATTCTAATTTTATTTGAGGGGGACAATTGGGCGGGGCAAAGTGGTAGGGGGGCAATTGCAGGGAGATCATTGTGTGATACCGGGGTTTTCATTTGAGCGGTGACTATTTATGTTTAGACAAATGCATAAAGCTTATCTTCTCAATTCCATCTTTAATGAAATCTCACAAAATTTTTAGGAAGGGCCAAAGAAGATACGGAATAGAATTGCTTATTAACGCAATTTTGATATAAAAAAGTAGCTAATGGCTTAGCTTCTTGCTTCTTTCGTTCTTCCCTTATGTTGAAAGCTTAAGTCTTGAATAAAAAGCTACTTATTGAGTTTATACGTTTATACTTTTGTGAATATTTACACAGTAGTTAGTTCCTGTCCATTCTACTTTCTTTAAAGTCATACGTATTCGAATGTCCTCCAAAGCCATTAATTCTCCTCCCCATTTTCAACAACGTTAAACCTCATTCTCCGGCATCACTCGTCTTAAAGCCATGGAAAGAATGTTCTTGTCTTTTTAAATTTTGATTCAAGTTAAACATTTCAAGCCAACTATTTTATTAAGACACATATACGTACATTTGATTTGGTTTTCAAATCCATCCAAATCTGAGAAAAAAATTATTCTGCGCAGACTTTCAAGTAAAATACCGACTACTGTTCTCAAGTTCGAAGAACTGCTTTTATCTTATGTTTTCTAATTGGATTGTTTGCTATTAAATTCATGGATAGCAAAATGTTTACATCCAAACTTTTCATTTTGTTCAATTCTCGGTAATTTATTTGCTTTAAAATGAAATCCCTTGATTAAAAACTTTTGTTTTTTATTGTAATTCTTCTAATGTAATTTGATGCTGCTTATTGACTTTTATTGCAAAAGTGTGCGAATGTGGGGAAAGCAATCTAAACTATTTAGATGAAATGAAGAACATGCAATATTCGAAAAGAGAAAAGTGAACATTAATGCCATTAAATCCTCGCACATCCATCTTTTCCTGTGGCTGTAAATGCTTAATTCCAACCAATGAAGGTATAAGTCATGCAGAAACAATGAGCTCCATCAATCCGAATCCAGGCCCTCTACTATACAAGAAGAAATGCTTGTGTTTTACATCCATTTGGCATTGACTTGACTGACAACGGGATTTGTTACGACATCACGGCTTGTTTCCTTCCCACCCTTTATTTCCTCAAGTTAAGAAGTGAAAATTAGTTTGGATGTTTGAGACGGATGGAAAAACATGAGTCATCAACTTGTTCCCCGTGTGCAAAACTTGACATCCTAAAGCAATAGAAAACGTTGATCCCTTTATTATCCATTTCCATTTGTATACATATCTCTTTCTTGCCTTTTTCGGAGGTTGCTGACAAGTAGAATTGAGTTGATGAATACGGAGGGCAAGAAGAGAAAAAAATCTGAGGAAGAAGATTGTTTCAAGTTTGAAAACACTATATTTTTTTTTCACTGCACTCATGTGCCAACCTCGAGGTTCTCTGCGCCACACCGCCATCATACACGACCAAAGAAGATTTAACAGTAGGAATGCACGAAGCATAATATCACTGCGTTGTTCTATTAGGATAAACCCTCTGGCAGATATTATATTAGAAATGTGGTATGGCGGAGGATAAATATCGATGTAGGTTGTGCATATCATAACCAGATATATAATAAAATAATACTTAATAATAATTCTTTATTCTTGTGACTATGTCAAGAAGCGAGGAGAATGGTAAAACCGTGCCATAATATGGCTCACGGGGAAAGGTGTTATGCATGCAAAATAAAATTAGAGCAGTGTTAGGCGGTCGCTTTGACTTTGAGATTTCCTGAGCCTGGGTGGCTCTCTCCAGACTCACTAAATAACCATTAGTTAGTATGCCGTAGTTAAGTAGATGGTACAGAATAAGGGAGTCGATCAATATTACTGAATTAATGCTTTCATCCAACACAAAGTGTAATGTGTGTTTTAATTTGCCTCCAAATATAAATCTCCTTTCTTTATTTGGGCCCAGCTCAACCTTCGGATGCAGAATGTTGTACTTTTTGGCTTTGCTTCACGCACTAGAGGTTGAGTGGAAGAGAGGAGGACGAAAAAGGTAAAATAATTTATTCCATTTTTCATTCCACACTAACAACAACAACAACAACCCACCCAGTATGTATTTGTGCTTTCCTCAAAGATGGAATTTAGAGACGTCGGTTTTTGGCCCATGTAAAGTCCTGGAGCAAACACGTTTACTTTATCTTCCATGAATATAATTTCACAAACTCTTCCAAGGATTTACATAAGTGGGAGTCGAGCTGTACACGCAAAAACGGCATCAAAAGATCTAACCAAAAGGTACAACATTTGAGATACATTTAGTTTGTCAGTCCAAGAGTTGAAGTTTCCATGTAAAATTCAGTTGCAAAAATGGTTTGATGGGTTCGACATGAAAATAAATCCCAAATTCTGGAGTATTTCATAAATGTCTCAACTCAGTCCAAAAGAGAGCCTTTCACCAGAATCAACAAGGGCGTACAGCCAGGCACTACGGATTATTTGATGACGTCTAGTTGGAATACGTTACGTTTTTAAATGTTGGAAGTTAGAACACGATATGCACTCGTTTCGTTTTCAAATCGTATTTTGCCATGAAAACGTGGCTATTACCAGAAGCGAAATCTTTTGTTAATTTTATCTCACGCCCTTGTTTCCCGTTTCATTTATGCTACGGAGGTGGTAGAAACCCTACAACTTCCCTATCTTTCGCTAATTTTTCCTCTTCGTTGCGCCAGTGAAAAAGCACAAGGAAGCAGATACGCATTCGAAGGGGAGAAAGGCAATCCTAGAAGGTAATGTAGGAACAATAAAGTCTCGTCATCAAGATCCTTGTCATCATCATTAGAACACAGATAATTTTTTTAAAACAATGGAGTCCTTTGTCGATACATTGCCATTAGGTGGAACAAAGGGATTTGAAAGTTGACGTTTACGTGCGACGTGGTCTTGGCCTTTGCCATTCTACGTCATAAACTAAACTATTATTTACCGCTGGAAGTCAATAATAACAAGAAAATATCTAAAGGGTTGGCACAAAACCATACCATTGCCAACTATGGTAGGAATTTTTCATAGTGATTAGGCATTTTAAATAGTGCAAGGATCCCAGTCCAAAAAAAAATTACAGAGGAAGGATGAAAGGTAAAGAGATGAAAGCTTACTTTCTTTAGCTTCTCATTACTACAACACTCTTATGTATTCCCTTTGTGCAAACGGAGAACCAAGTGAATGTCAGTCAAGCCGACAGTTTAAGAAGAAAAAAAGTTTTTTTTTGATCATCACCTAATATTTTCCTGATAAAAAGGTCATCTCATCGCATCGTCATCAAAAAAAGGGAAAGTGGGAGGAAAACAAGATATACTTTAGTCTGAAGTGATGATGATGATGATGCGATGGCAGGAAGCGCCTTGCCTCTCGTAAACTTATGTACACATATCATGTCCAACTTCTGATCATTCTCATCTTCAAACGTCTGCTTACATTCGATAACTCCATGCTGGTGAGAAAAAAAGTGGAGAGGAAAAAACGTGGAACATCTTGCAGCTTCCTTTTTTTCCATTGAAACATTTTATTTTTCAAGCAGCCGTTTCGTTTCTCCATCCATTTTCTCTCCTTTTTATCTTTGTCTGAGTAAAAATGGTTGTTGATCGGAGCGGTGTGGTGTTGGCTGTGGCCAGTAAAAATGTGTGCTCTGCTGACTGAGCTCATTCAACCGTGTAGATCTAACCAACAAAAAAAAATGAGAATCGAAGGAAGCCTAAAGAAGAGGGAAAAATCGTGAATGCGAATACTACCACTACATTTCATTTGAAGTTTCGTATGAGGAGAAAGAAATAAAATGATGATATGGTGGTGAGAACAAAGTTATGTCAGATATATATTTCGGAGGAAACCATTCGAATGAGGAATAATTGAACAAACTTTTTAGAAAGGAAGGTACAACACCACCAATATCACTACTACCTTTCTTGAGCCAACAACTTTTTTATTTCCTTTTACTCACATTACTCTTTTTTTCATCTCACCACCATTCGTAAGATTCCTGGATATTTCGTATAAAAAACACAATCTGTATATGTATAAAAGGAGGAAATTGAGAGATTTAGTAGGAGAGAAAACGGGAATAGTACAAATCATCCAAAGGAAGAAACGAACGAAACGGAAAAATCTTTACAGCACCCCTGAGAAATGAGATGAGGTGATGACCTTCGTCTGAGCACGAGTTTTGAATATTAGAGGAGAAACCTTTTAGTATTGGGTTCGAACTCAATTGATCCTAATTAAATTTGTGTAGGTGACTGCACAAATCAAGTAAGGTTTAATGCATTTTCATGGAAACGAATTGCTTCAGCTCACACCACCAAACCAAAACCTTACGTATTACTTTGTCACACATGTTATGTGTCAAAAAAAGCAAGGAAGTGTAGAGTAATCCAAAGAGTTTAGTAATGTGTAACACGTGCTCGTCTTTTCCATACACGCAAGTTAGATAGGAAATGAAAAAAAACTTTCGAAATAAAAGTTTAGACTTCAGAAAGGTTTCGGCTTTTTATTTAAATCTCGAAAACTGATGTAGTAGAACTGCGTGAATGAACACATATCATGGACATCGCTTTTTCCAATTCCATATATATTTTTGGATCCCAATCTTGTGCAACCACAAAATTTTTAAATTTGCCATTTAAATTCCACTAGTTTTTGGTCCTTATCTATGAGCGAAAGGTATTACGTTAGCTTCATATTTGAATACAAAGTAAGACGTTCGTGGTTAGCTTCATTTGAAACCGTGAATGTCGCTTCGCGATTTTATTTCAGTCGTGTCGTGTTGCACGGCCACATCAACTGCATCCATTTTGAGGCCTTTTATTGTTTTCCATAGAATCCCTAGAAAGAATATTAGCTCTTGATGTTGATGATGATATTTTTTTCGCTGTGCATATCAGCGTGCTACTATCTACTCAATGGGTCCTTCTGAAATGTTTGTTTCCCAAACGTCGTTTACTATAGCATTACACGGATTTTTTCGGGATACTTAAGTTGAATCATGTCGTAAAGACCACCACATGAGCCGTTCTTACTTTCCATTTCGCAGTTGAGATGGAGAAGAATAAGTCAACGAATACATATAAGACGTTAATGACGTGTAATATCATTCTATTATCAAAATACAATTTAAACTTTTTTCTTGAAGACGACACTCATATTTTTCAGCATAAAATTGAAAATAAAAAAGAAAATGATAAGAATATGTGAGCTTTCCATTATTACTGCACTTGTTTTTCCTATAAAGAAAGATCTCTATTTTGTTGGTAGGTGGACTGGAGTTTTAACATTTCATCAAATCTACAAAGCAAGGCCACGAAAGAAGTTTGTATTCGTATCGCAAGTCACTTCTTAAATATTCATGCAAATTTTTGCATTGCGGAAACTAACTTGGGTACACATGCATATTTTACTCGATATGTTTCATCATCACAAGTAAGTCAACTTAAATCCTGTCTAGTCCTGTTGCTTTTTTTGCCATAAGAAGGCATATTAAAAATTCAACGATTTAAGAAAGTAATAAAATTAAAGTCTCCAGGAATTGTTGAGTCTTTTGCTTGCACTGCATTTTTATTCAATTTTTTTTGTCTTCGTGGGAATCTAAACCGCCTTCACTGAATAGGGGTGTATTATTAAGGTATAACAATAAAAGTCTTTTTCCGGAGAGAGAGGAAGCCAGTCCTTGAAAATAAAATGGGTCTGATAAGATCCTTTCCTCATTTTCCCTGCCACTTTTATTCGTAGTGGAAAAAATTCAAATGAAGGAAGTGTAGCGACGACAATAATAATAGCTGTATAAGGAGAATAGCATTACCATTTTCAGGGTACGCAATGTAATATCAAATTAAAGGGATAGCTATCTCTCTAACAGCGCCTTCCAACAGATTCTGATCCCCTAAATGTACATTCTTGCATATCATCTCTTCTCTTTTCCTTCGTCGTAACCAGTTGCAAGAGGGTTGTGGAATATACGTATTGTCATGAGAACGATTATTCTTTGTGGTACTCCATGAGAAGAAAGATTCGTAGAGGGAAAACCATAATATTGTAAGAGAATAAGTTGGTTCCATGGATAATAAGAAAATCGTACTTAGGCTCATGAATTCAACACAATTTCATATCTTCCGTCATGCTTCAAATAAACGCAAAAGTTAGGGTTGAATTTGTATTGAATATTTTGATTTTAATTTAGCTCAGCTTGGTGCTAGAGTGAACACGAAATATTTCAAAACAGATCAATGACTAAGAAAGGACTTTGTAGTTCTACAACATCGATATGGAGCCTGCTTCTTTCGTTGCTCATGGTTTGCTGTCATTTACAATAAAAATGTAAATTTTCCCGCTCACGAAGGATTCTCCCGATGTCCTTGTTCAACTTTTTTTCGCATAACAAAAAAGGATCAGCGTTTCTTTTTTGTCTAGGCAGCAGGAAAAGAATTATAAAGAGAAAAGGAGAGAATTGTTTAAACCCAACTAAAACACGTAGCTACATTGTCTCGAGAGCTGAGTTGATTCATACCAAATAGGAATTCATTCATTTTCATGAAAAAAAACAAGGAATTTTTTCAGTCTCATTTTTCCAGGATTGGATAAAACCTGAACTCAAAAGTCGGGAGCAAGGGGAGTCGGAGGAAGTAAACAACTTTAAAGTACAAAGTTGGACTCCACTAGAAATAGGGGGTTGCAGTGTGCATAGTGGTAAGTTTGCTTACTACTCTTACAAGAGAAACACGAAGAGTGTAAAAAGGATGAAAACGGGGGAAAGCCATTAGGTAAAAAGCAGGAAAAAGTAGCATTATTTGTATCTTCCTCGTTGGAACTAATTTTCTTTGTAACGACTTAAGCTCCGGTAAAATAAATGGGTTGATGATGATAATGAAAATTACCTGAGCAAGGCAAAAAAAAGTTTCGTTTCGTAAATAGCGTGGCCGGATATGGCTTGTTTAAAAATGGTCACTAGTTTATGCCAGCACTTAAAGAAAATGGAAGGAAATTAAGGGGAACACTTTGTGACGAGAATCCGCACAGCACGGGAGACTCGCAGATGAGTACAACAAGTTCAAGTCACAAAAAAAGCTGGCCTTTATTTCTAGCAAGAAAAAACGGCTGGACTGAAGGAAATTGGAATAGGACTAGAGAGGCTCCCTCTGAAAGGAATGGATTACACCAACACTCAAGTTCGATGCAGTTTTTGGTGTAGAAAGAAAGGCGGAGCTCTCATGTTCCCACTTAAAGTCCAACAAGGTTTGCAAACAAAACTAGGGAACGTTAAGTATTGCCCTGATTTGGCTTAAAGAAAGTTATCGAGTATGAGCGTGTGTACTCGTTAAAAACTGTAAATAAATAGATGGGATTTCATAGTTTCGGAGCAGAAGTATTGTATTCAAAAAGACTTCAAAACTGGATACGAAAAGAGAAAAACATCATCTTGCCTAAAGCAAATTGCACCTTACCCCAATAAACTGGCTACTTTCTCAATAATGTATTAGGCTGGACAGTGTTCGCAAACTCTTCTCTCCGGAATGGGAGTTCACACGATATGAAACGTCAATGAAGCGACTTACGAAATACGGAGTGTGAAACTTTCGGTGCAGTCTTACAGATGAGCGGAGCGAAATAAAGACAATAAACTCGGGCGATTGAGTTTGACTTGGCCTCACTCCAAGCCAAGAAAATGGGAATAGATAAAGTAATGTCAGTATCCATCATGATCTCGATAATCATCGTCACATCACAGCCACCCATAAAGAATATGAATAAAGGATGATGATGTTCTTCTTACTGCCACACTTTCTTGTGTACAGACACATCATCATCATCATCATGCAATATTGGTGCATGCAAAACGTAGCCTCCAGATTCTTTCTCAGGCTTGAAAAATAAATTCAGTCAAGATTTTAACGACTTCATGCATTATTTTCATGATGCCCATACAGGAAAAAATATTCCCTTTTTAGAATAGAACGTTTAAGAATGGAAAGGAAGAGCGATAGAAAGAAAATTCCACCTAAAAAGATTCGCTAAAACCCCCAAAAATATTGACAAGGACATACATTCCGAAAAAACAAGTCAGAGAAAAAAGCACTTTGCCAAGAGAATCAAATTATTTTTGATTCATTTGAAAAAGTGACGTATATTTTCCAAATATTTTCCAAGTATTTTCCAAATCATGCAGTTTGATTCGATATAAAAGTTATCTTTTATTGCAAAAAGTGTTTTTCAATGATTTTGTCATTCGCTTTTGAACTCATCTGGAACATTATTTATCAAGCTGTAACGTCTCAGAAGAAAGAAAGAGATTTTCTTTGCTTAGCACTTCCAATTGCAAAGCGCAAGCATTAAGCCATGCTTTGCACACCATCAAAAAATGTCGTAAATACCCCTGCTTTCATCTTGCTGGGTAATATTGTTATTTTTCAAGGATCAAATAAGGCTTTGTCACATTCTTTTCATAAAAGCAGCACGTAAAATTCTTGAAACTTGTGGCATATAAATAAGTACTTAAATGAACACTAGAAAGATATTTGTTGTCAATGCGCAAGATGTTCATTCAATCCCGTATTGTTTTTTTGGCACTGTTATTTCTTTGCGCATTGAATGAAAGCATGATGGCAGCTGCAAAGCAAGACATAATATGATTACATTCATCTCATAACTTTGAGTGAGTGGTCGTGACGAGATAATGTAAAAACAGAAAAAAAATATTCTTCGTATATAAGTATGTCTAGTAAAACGATGGTGAAAACGATGCAGCAAATATTTAGGTTGTTTCGTTCAAATGTGTGAAATGTGTTCCAAAGTACAATACGATGTCACGTAAATGCTGGATGTGATCATATTTTCCGTAAAAAAGAAAAAATGAGACACGATATAAAATGATTTTTTTTAAAAAAAGGCAGTTAAAGTTTTCATTTGAAAGCATTAGTTTGCACAAAAAGACTTTTTTTTACCATTTTTCAAAGTCCTTCGAATAAAAATTTGACCGTAGCTAGGCAAAGTTGATGAGAGGGTTTGATTTGGTTTAGGAATTGCTTACAAGCATTGGAAAAGTTCGCAGTTTTGGAACAGGCAGGGAATATAAACTAAAGGAATGACAAAGGGTGAAATGGTAAGCAGGATGGGGTAGACATGGGGGCCGGAACAACTGAAAAAGCACTCACCAGGGTTTAAGAACACGGTCATAGGGGGTTATAAGCCCCAAAGAAGCTGCCCAACTACTTTGGATAAGATTCTGCATACTTACCTGTAAAAAACATAAAAAAGAAACTGAATTAATGTCATCATCAATGAAGGTATGTATATTTCAATATCATTAAATCATCCTCAGAAAAAACATTTTGCAAAAAAAGCAAGCCAAGAATGCGCATGTAATAACTATACTAATGGAGTGTATGAATCTCCAATTTTCTTGAAAGTATGTAGGTAAACACGAACGTGAATGAATAAAATACTATGAACACGTGCATTTTACTTAGGAATATTTGGCAATGTTAAAGTTTCCAAGTGATAATTTGAATGAGAACGTTTCATTTTATTACTATCGTTATTCTTGTAGTCGTCAAAAATATGTTATTTCCACAGTGTGGGTAAGATTACATCAAATTGATTTTATCAGGATTAGTCCAGCCTGTCTTCTTTTACAGAAATTGCATACTTTTTAATGTAATTTTCGACGAAAGACAAATAGCAAGTAAAAGATAAACACCGTCGTTATCATCGTTATAAGAGGCAGTTGCGTTGGAATGGTGAAAAGTTGAAGGATAAATGATTGAGTGTAAGCACGACCAAAGGAATAATTTTCACCGAAGAAAAGTGAATTTAGGTAATGTTGTCATTCAAAAATAGTCGCGTAAGTATATTCGCTTCATTTTCTCTGTACAATTTATTTTTATCATTATGATTATATGTAAGATAAAAAATACGATACTGGCTTTTCTGGTCAAGCTCAAAGGAAAATATATACATAGACGCACCCTACCACGTTTTCATTTTTCTAGTTGCGTGTACACTTCAGAGTAAGTGAACATGTAGGCGTACATGGCCACGATTCCATATCAGCCACTCGGAAAATGTGATTTGACGGAGAGAATTAGGTGCCTACATCCTGCTACCGCTGCTGCTTACCCTTTACATTCTCTTCTTAGGCCGTGCATTCCAAAAATGGACAAAAATATAAATATTTCTCTTTGAATATTTATTCAAGAGTCCATTCAACTTTCAAGCGTGTAAAAAAATTGAACAAGAGCAATTGAATGATATATGGCTTGAAAAGGGTTATATTGGCGTTCAGATGTAGCATAATCCCCTAAGATTTTCTCTGTAACAAAGAATGAAAATAAAATGAGAATTGATTGATTTTTTCCTCTTTCAAAGCGGATGATGATGATGATGATGATGATGATGATGATACCCTGATTACAGTCTATGTAGTTCAGTTGTGTCTGAAAATTGCCCTCTCTCCTATTTTTTTTCGTGGCGATTTTCTTAGAACGGCTGGAGAAAGCACGCATTACAACGTTTCTCTAGAACTGGACAGACGAATGAGTACGGGTTGGATAATCAAAGGAGAAAAGGTGAGTCGTGGGTTTTGAAACAGCATACGTATCTCAAATAGAAAGGGAAGGCTTCTGATGAAAACAAAACTTTTTTTTGCTTCCTCGTCTTCTCTCTAATTCCCTCCTGGTAACAATGAGAGCTAAAAAGAAAGGACAAAATTGTCCTGTGCTTTTCTCTCAGAGAGAAAAAAAGAAGAAGAAAGAAGCAACTTATTTGTTCGTTTTTCCTGTCTTATCACATTCGCTTTTTTCACTCGTTGTTTATGTATTATTCATGGTATCTGTTCAGTGCAATAGTTCACCCACAAACTGGCTTACGTTAGCTTGGCCCAACCGTGAAACATGCCATGTATTTCCTGGGTTTTTAATCTTCGACGATTCACCTTTTCCGTATGCATGCATTACATTAAGTATGTATACTTTAGAGGACATACATGAAGAATTTGCGAATGTTTGTTGAAAATATAAAAAAATGTACAATCCAATATGTAGCATCATAACATGAGACTATTATATATTCGTTTTCAGTCTTTCGTCTGACCCATACGGAAAATAAACCACAATCTTGGCCATTATCTCATTTAAAATTTACATGTATTGATTATATGGATTTTTTGCTTGAAGCTTATATTTTTTTTCTAAATGATACAGATAGAAACCAGAGTATCTTGATTCTTGGTCATTTTTATAATATTTTGCGGCATTGGAGCTCTTCCTCATCTCATCTCTTAATACGAATCGAATGGTAGAGAGGCTTCAGTAGCCGATTTTACTTGAGGTAGCGGGAATGCCAAAACGGAGAGAAAGAGAATGGAATGGTTCCATATGGCATCAATACACATATAATACTGACGAAAAGGTTTTCGCCGTTGCAAATGATGTTGATATTACCACACCAGCTTTTTCGCAGATGCCAGGTTGGGCAATGCCAATGCAATCAAATTTTTAAATTTCTCAGGCTTTGCCAAAAAAAAAATACGGACTGAGATTGTCTCCTCTAGTCCGGACAAATACTTTTTTTTATCATTGATGACGTCAGAACACGCATAAACATAGACAATCATCAAGGTATCGTACGAGTTCTATTTCAAAAATCTGTAGAAGAAAGTATTTATAATGATGGTTTCTTATGATAATGTATGCTATCGAACACACCGGCTATTATTTGAGTTGGTATTGTTGTAGCCTACGAGAAAGCTTTTGTCCGTCGCCTCTTCTTCGCCAAGGAGAGCTCTTGTTCCGCCTGTGTCCATGAAAATGAGATTCCTCCTGAGATACGTGAAGAAACTCTTGAGTGCCCTTCTCACACTCATAAATTATACTACCACTACCCCCTTCTATTCAATAAAAAGAAACTTTTTCAAACTCGCTGCTATGCTACGTATAGCTGTACTTTGCACTAATTAAAAACGTTCACCGGAATCGCACCCGCTCCAAATCATATTCACTTGTTCCTGTCTGCGCTTGGGTTAAGGCAGTTACCTAGCTCATTTCACGGGTTACTTAAGAATATGTTTTGTGAAATTACATAAAACTTAAAAGCGGAAAAGTTTTTGCTTCACTTTTATATCTGGTAAAAGTCTCACATTTTCCATAATATCCTAGTCTTAACCCTAGCTCAGCTCAGAGCTTGGAGGAGGATAATTACAAGTGAAAAGGATGAAATCTCAATCTAATTCGGTTTGACTAGGATACCCTTATAAATCACTTAATTAGCAACTAATTGCTTTTTCTTTTCGGAGAAAGATAGACTCTCCTATGGTAAACCAAGTAAACTATGAAATCTCTGCGCAGTACACACAACTCTCACTTTTTTATTAGAACGAGACCTAATAAAATATAAGACATGGATAAAATAGAAAACTTGATTAAATTTCATTTTTACAAACTTTTTTCTTTACTAAAAATCAGTGCATTTTTTGCACGTAAAAGTCACTGAGCAAAGAGAAACGGGAGGTTAACCTGTCGCCACTTTTTTACTTGTTAACACCATACAAGCATCATTCACATACTAAATATTTTTTTGTATGAACAGGATTGAGTGAAAATAGACTCATCGCTATCATCATCGTGCTCGAAAGCCTCTTTTGAAGGAACAGGCGTTCAACATGATAATCTTCATTCTTCTCTTTTGTACTTTTAAAAGAGCCTCTCCACTGAACTGAAAATTTAAGCCGATGCTGCATAATGATCAGTAAAAATTTTTTTCAGAAGAAAAAAATAGCGAAGACAGAAACATGAGCATACAGATACGTTCATCCTTACATCTTTCAGTTATGCCCATCTCACAGCATGATGAAAAAGATGAAGGTCAGATTGAAGAAAAGTATTGTTCTTTGGAATAAGGTAAATATATTGTAATACGTGTTCTGCAAAACAAGACTTTTGCAAAAACATGGGATTTTTTTCACGAAAGATAAACATTATGAAACCACGGGGAAAAACTAAAATTCCCAGATTTTGCTTGGATTAAAACAAAAAAGATTGGTTGGAAGACGGATGGATCACGTCAACTTATTTTGCTGTAATGCAATGCAAACCCTTTCCATTTTTCTCTGCAAACTAGTCTCATCTCATCTCCAAGTGAAATATTTGAGTAGACTACTTACTAGCATGCGGCATTACTGATGCACAATAAAAGAAATTGTACGTATTATTCCCTGATTTCCTAGACAACGTGCTTGTATCACAATCACCGGCAAATAACGAACCGAAATTTTATTTTGGAAAGTGGCATCATGCGAGTGATGCTAGTAGTATATTTACTTCGTCCCACTTCAAATGGAAATGAAACAAAAAAAAACTTTTAAAAGTTGGGAAGCCAACGGCAATTTACCTCGAAATAAAAAAAAATGTATGAAAATAGTCGACAAAAAAATTGTTTGGAGTAGGGCACCAGTATCCTTTTTTGACAAGGATAAATATAAATACAAAGCGTGTTCAAAGCCAATGAACTTTTTTAAAGGAAAAAGAAGTACAAAAATGTCTATGACTTCATTTTTCCTATGAAATGAAACTGCATTAGATGAGACATAGGGAAAGAGAGAAAGGACGCAGAGCATTTTGTTCGTGTCACCAGGAATACTGCGTACATACAAGAAAGCATTTGCATTTGGCTGATAACACGACATGACCTTTTCACTTGATGACAAAGGAAGAACTGCAGTAGACGGTACGCTTTAGGTTAATGAGCAACATTTATCATATTTCTCGTGCCGTCAAAGTGTGAAAGGAAATTTGAGACGATTTCTTAGCGTTACAAGTCCACTTTACTTTCTCAAATTATGTTCAGCTTTTGATTGAAATGATCCATCCACTCCATTCATTGCACATCTTGACATGGCCCTTTCTCTCGCAAACTGACTGAGGTGTGGGCTTGCTTTTTAAAAGAAATTTTTCTTGACATCAATGCCGACTAGTGCTTACTGAGTCTGCGTGGCGTGGCTCCATCCATGCGTGAACTAGGACAACCACGATAGCTACTTCCGAAAGACAAATTCAGTATTTCTTCTAAAATTAGTCACGCATCGCTGACACCACTCAACCCTATTCAAATTTCACGAAATGTGTGAGTAGTTTCAAAACGAGGATGTTAAGACTGATAATGGGCTAAATTGAATCATTCATGGGGTGCGATTCAGAGTTAATCGGAGGCAAAGTGCCTTGGTGGAGATAGTGATGGAACGTATCCAAGAACTCATTTTTGACGATTTGATGCATTACCATGGTCGAAAAGTAACAAAAGATGTTTTTGTTGAATTACAATTTTTAATCAATCGATTGTAACAAGACAGCGGCATTTTCTCGGCACTTGGCATTAGTAATTTTGACAAGACATATTTTGGCATCTTGTATTTAAAAAATGGTTTTCCTTGGGGATTTTTTTGGAGTTTTACAGAACCTCCATCCAAGCCAATGTGCCATTTCTCCAACTCCACTGTCAAAAAAGTGAGTTTGATGGAAGTAAGTGTGACGAGGCAAAGGCATCTGTTATGCTTCAATTCAAGTCAACTCTTGGCCTGAGATTTTTCTGCAGTGTTTCATTCCTGGACCATCCCGGTGCCACCCAACAACTCAAGCAATTAAAAAGGGCAGTCATGTGCTACTAAGAGGGACTAGCCCATTTTCACTGCATTCTTTTCGTCTTTTTCCTCAATTTAACAGCGGTAGCTTTCTTCCTCCGAAAGTATGTATTTTTTTTTCTTTTGATGCTCACTTCCATTAAGGAGAGTCATAAAAATTGCGAAATAAAAAAGAAAATGGCTCAACTGATGCGAACCTTTATATTTTTCTCCTCTGATACAATTCTATTTTCATTTACTCCAGCAGCTGCTCTCCATACTGTAATACTTATACTTATACGTATCCTTTTTGGGTTGCATTTTATTAAGTCATTAAAACGAACGTTAAAGCTTAGACTTTAAGTTTCAATGTATGGCTATGCCTCTTTTAAACAGATCCACCGTTTCAGAAATAAAAGATGCTATTATTCTGGCATGAGATGCGGTCTATCCTTCGAAAAGACCAGAGTAGCCATTTAATTTTTACCCACATTTTAAACTTGGTGCTGTACTGTAATTTCAATTATATGCCTGTTTTCCTATGAAAAAATGTGAAGTGCATTAAACACAAGTCTTGTGATGTTAAAAGTACCAGGTTATAATATGTCGATCTCATCAAAGAGCTGATTTCAATGTAAAAGCCTTAGTCATCTTTAAAAACCTCATACTTATTGTCGTTCGTCAAGGTAAAAATGCGTTTTACGATGAAATCTTTCCAAAAGCATAAAACAAAAAAGTTAGTGCAAGTAATTTCCTCCTTAACTATTTTTCTTCATTACGGACCATGTACGGTTAAGGTTTTGTTAAAATACAAAATGTTTCTTGTGTTTGACATTGCTGACCTTTTCAAATCCGTTTTGATGTTCACAGTGGATAACATGGTTGCAGATCAAGAGAAAAACGAACAACTGAAAAAACAACTCAATTCACACAATAACAACAGCGGCTACTACAAACAAAAATCATTCACAAATTTTTAGCCATGATCACAAAGAATAGGGTCGAAATTTCTCTGTTCTTTTCACACTCACACACAAAAATTACAAAGAAAACAGGAAATAGGAGAGAAAATCACAGCAATTTATTTGATATATTGAAATCGATCAACGTCAGCAATGGAATAAATTGATATCCATCCAATGCAATTTAAGAGCACTCCAAGGCCGTGACATCAACATCTCCAAAGTTTCTTATTTTTGAAAGGAACACATCGGTTTGGTAGTTTACATTAATAATTACATATTATATCATAGAATTCCTATGATCTACACTTGAAGCTTTAATGCACGATCAAATCATCAACATCGAGGTGGAAATCTGGGCATTGTTTGAATATGATTAGTGTTCACATTTGAAGCCTGGAAATAAATTTTTAAAAACATAAGTAAATTGAGGAAAGAAAGGAATACTGGTAAAGATTTTCCTGGTTGCAGAGCAGTTTATAGCATCCCATCATCATCGTTTTTCTGCGCCGTCAACTCATAAACCGTAAGGTCACTACTTTTTCTCTTACGGTCTATTCGAGATTTGGGTGTTATTTCATTTGTTGAAGTAATATTAGTAAAACTATATTAATCAAGCCGTGATTATATTTTTTTTGTTTCATGTGCTATGCTTGGACAAATGTTATGGTTTTGTGCTTTATAGTAAATACGTTATTCTGGCCGGGCTATGCAGTATTTTTTTAGCGATTTAGTTAAAAAAATGTGTGATTTTTTTTGTCATGTCATGTTTTCAGATTATATTGAAATAAATTTTTCATGTGAGGAAAATGAAGTGTTTTTAAATGGAAATACAGTTTTCATGTATGTTGGTTTGTTTGTTGCACATCTGCAAACCTTTACATCTGCACTACTTTCTTTTATCGGTGCAGTCTCAGAGTATGCATGTTAAGTTGGAAAGTAATGCAAAAGAAACCTTTGATTCGTTTCATTCTTGGTCCGCAGTTCATTTTGCATTGCATGTCGGAAAGCAATCGGATCGACGAGAGAAGAAAAAAAATTCTCGTTGTGCTCGGTATTTTGTATCGGGATCACATCTTTAAAACGCTGAAATGGTTTATATAGGAGACTTGAACAAAAACGGTTTTCCATGAAATCGGAACAAGTTTAAGTGAAGGCTACTTTATATTTTGACATAAAAGAAGAAGGAAAGGAAGGGTTAGATTGTGAAAATAATATTTCTTTCTAAGGTGAAAAGTCAAGCGATCTGAAAAGAAGATATGTATGGCTTGAATTGATATTTGGAAAATATACGAAGAAAATAATGCTCACATTTCTATTTTTTGCTACAAATATCACTGCTGTATTCATAATGTACCCCTAGTACCATTGGTTGCACGCCAAAGTCTCCAAGGCACTATTACTTTTACGGTGGGCTAAGTACCGGAAGCCGAGTGGAACCATTCTACACTGCGCTTTAAATATACTCCATTCAATTATTAAATTTCCCTTTGTTTCCTCACTCCTTCTTAATCTCAACGTGAAACTGTTACTTTCCTTTACTTGTTTGCTGAGTTGGAAATATGCTGGACAAGTTAAAGCCATGGAGTAAACCATTTGTTTTCCATTTTTCATTGAAGTCATGTGGTGAAATATGGATGCATAGGTTCTGGTTACTTGGGGTCGTGCACCAAAGCTTCAAGCGCTAATGCAATTTTTGCAACATTTTCTAGGAATTCGTTAGTGGAACGAATTAAATTTTGGGAGTTTATCAGGCGTTGTTAGCAATTAAATTGATAATACTAAAAGTCACCAATAATAAACCCTTGGTTATTTCTGATGTCTGCAATGCAACATGTTATCCTCTGGCAGAAAATTAACGATAAGTAGAGCGAAAACAATAAATGTTGTTTACTTACGTATGAGTAATAGCAACAACAGGTTAGAAGATTATATTACAATTTTTCTCAATGCGTATATTTCATCAGATTTTGGAACGGCAAATTAAGACTGAATTTGAGTGAGGAGTGCAGAAGGAAACAAACGAAAATTGTGTAAGAGAAACACAAAAAAGAAAAAAAAAGGAGTAAGAGGAAGAACAGTGTTATTAGCTATTCATAGAATATCAAGTTTGTTTTGCCAATTTTACGGTTCTATAAAACAACCTATAGGTACATAGTCAGTCACTCGTGCCGTGTGAAAGGATATACAAGTGCAACGTTTTTAGGTAACTAATAATGACAACAACAACACATATGACACCTGTTTTTCAACCCACGACTTGTTTTTGACACATGCATGCATGCATAACAAAGAAGGAACATTTGTAATGGGAATTCCACAAAGCGAAAAGGAATTCTAAGTAAGTTATTAATTAGGACACAACTTGTGCTACCTGCACACAGGTATTCAGTCGGTTTCATTACATTCAATTCTTTTTACATGACATGACTTCATGAATTTTCCTATCAAAGTGCATGCAAACGAAAAAGTGGATGAGGAATCCATCGTCGCATGACAGGTTCGATTGTGGAACATGCAGGTGGAAGAAGTGTGGACTAATTAGAATTTTTGTTGAATGCTAATTAAGTGAAACGAAAGAGATTTTTTTGTATTGTAGCAATTGGAATTGGGTGAGAAAACGTTGTAAGGTGGAAAAGAAGAATGTCACGATGATTCCAGCTTGCTTGCGTGCATCAGTGTTGGCAAAAAAAGAACTTTTAGTAGTGCGGAATGATCGTGTTCGTGAAGGCAATTGGTGATTAAAAATGAATTAATAACTGAATCCATGTATCCCTTTTCAAGGGTAATTTATAGGAGTGACAACAATTTTTCTAACATAAAAAGAGTTAGTCATGAAATCCATTCTAACTTATTGAAAAATTGGATTGGATTGGATTGCGTAAAAAAGGTAACAATAAATCATGCAAAGTTACATTACAATGTACCCATGTACGTTCATCTAGAACAAGTCACGGCAAAGTTATGATCGTAGTGCAAAATTAATATGTAGTTTTATAGAGAATGAGTATTAAGTGCACACCTTATAAGTACATACATACATTACATGATTAGTATATTCGGCTGTATTTTGTGAGTATGCAAAAAAATGTTGGAGAAAGAGCTACAAGGTGGAATGTACTTTTATTTCGTGGGAATGAAAGAGAAAGAAAGAGGCATTATCGAACATGACAAGTATTGTAATGGATTGGTTGCATGCGTTTTTCCAGGAGAAAGGGAATTGATCTTACTCTTTAGGAGGAGCTGTTGTAAATAAATAGGTTGAATGCATGCATCCATATGCCACATGCCCAAGATTATTTCGTTCGTATTATTAGCCAAGCATGGAGGCAAAAAAAAGAAGAAGCTAAACATGAAGGAGACTTTGTTTCAGTTTCACTCCAAATCTGACATGTGGTATGAGGAAGTGCCAAGGAGAGGATAGAATAAAGGGAAAAAAAGATGCTGAATAAAAAGGATGGGAAGCTAGCTACATTGTTTTTTTTTCTGCATATTCAACTGTTCAAGGTGGTTCAGTGAGGCCAGACACGTACTCACATGGAATCGCGTGAGTAACAGCCGAGCAGAGTAAAAGGAAGAAGAGAAAAGAGCTGACTGGGACAGAGAATGAAAACTAAAAGAAAAAATAGATGTATTTTTACACTGATCCAGACCAACAATGGCGCATGGTGGTGCATAGTAATTAATCTGAAAGAGATAGAGTGAGGCATAGTAATATGACACTGGAAAAGTAAATTCACAAAGGAGATACTCTTTTGCGAGTGAATTGTTCCCTTTTACTCAATTTCACTAAAAACAGGATATTCCAGAAGGCGGCTGGAGTCACTGAGGTTGAATTTGAAACTGGCATAATGTTTTATTGGCATTGGGGCATGAGAATGGGAATAGGTCATTTTGCTTTTGATTCTATTATTAGTATATCATAAGGGATTCTGGTGACAGTTGAAAACGAAAGATTCGTTCATTCATTACTGTTGGAGAGCAAAATTGGTCCAACCAACAAAAATATTTTTCTTAAATTATGAGCGCGGCTGACTACAGCTAGCGACTCAGTAAACAACAATACGTAAAGGAGCAACCTATTGCTGTTTTAAATGACGGTATAAAATAAAAAAAGGAAATGTATTTTTGCAGTTAGGCTAACCCAAATATAAAGAGAATAGAGTTAGATGAGGTGCTTTAAGCTTACGGTTTTTACCATAGGCATCATATCAGGAGGGTTAAAAGGGGGAAATTTCATCCCCTTCTCAAAAACGTTCTAGGTAAGACTACAAAATTACCTGCAAATGCCTATATATATGATTATCTACACAGAGGTTCCGACTTTATTTGGACACGCAAAAAGTTTTATTTTTTTAAAAAT